>APFE031689922.1:69903-153534 GCA_000404065.3 Pinus taeda
TTTTTATTTATGCAATTTCCAGCATTCTGTAAATTTTCCAGAATTTGTGTTTTCAGCAAAATTTATTTTTTCCAGCTTGTTGAATGTATGGTTATGGGAAATGGCATTTAACTGCATGGGAGAAATAAGGATAAACTAAAAACCGGGGTGGAAAAACAGAAATTTTAACAGATATAAAAAATACATCAATGTATTGCACAATCCAATCTAAGTGTCAATTCTTCATTAAGTCATGCCTAGGTATCGAGCTAATAGGTCATATGAGTTTGTATGACAAGGCACTATGTCAATGATCATTCAAGACATTGTTATCCTTAGAAGTATTGTAGTATGGTCAACTAACATTTCACTTCAACCTGGTGTATTAATCTTATAACAGGTTATACATAACATTCCTAGTCATACTACCTAGCCAATATATTATCACAACTCTCAAAACATTAATCGATTCCTTAATTTTCTTATACAACAAGTTTTCATCTTAAGCTATACACAGTGAACATATTAGGTCAATGTATTACTTGAGTTAAGTCTATGTGGCATTGTTGAGTTACTCTTATTATACCATTGTTGCATCATTTAAGCAATATCACTGTTTTGTATTATTGCAAGGTAAGTGTTACGTCATAATGATTATTTGTTACTGTACTTAGGTTCAAAATTGCAATGAGAGGTTTGTCAACAAGGTGCTTAATCAATCATTGGCTTAATGCATTTGATTCCCAAAATTACTAATTGATACATGACGAGATAACAATGAGAATTTTTGTCATATATCGACAACTATAGGTGGTCAAACTTCCTATACACTGCTTCAAAATAGACTTCATTTGTTGGCCTAAATGTTACTGTTGTTATATTTACTACTTGTCCAAAAATACACAAACCCACTTTGTCAAGAATGTTGTAGTTAATGATGAAGACCTTGATCGTTTACAAATACATCACTTTTGTACATATACATATCACTTGTTCAAATAACGGTACTTATGCCACAGTTTTATCACTTTCTCATCAATGAACAATCAACGCTACATTTATAGATATCATTGCATTAAGACAGTTTTGTACGTCACTGTTTTGGGATATCTAATTGCTTTAATGTATACTATATGATTATGTTATTCTTGTCTGTTTAATGCCTAACAAATCCGCACTTGTGTATATAACTCACCAACCATATACTCTCTCTAACAAACAAGGATTCAAACTGTTGTTAGCAACACATAATCATGGTTTATTGATGCTTCATTTAAAGACTTCCTCGCACAATGTTCTTTTTTAATTGAACGAACTCTCATCATTCTGCCATCGTTGTACTCTGCATAAGTGAATTCAACACATTTGTTCTTAGTCTACCATCTAGTTATCACACCTTGCTTCTATTTTCTTTATCAATTTCACTCCCATATGCATGCTATAGGTCAACAATGCAAATAGTACTTGGGACATCACCCCATCTAACCAATTTCTATTCAACACAAACAATTTTAAGTGTGTTTACCATTGCTATAGTGGATCATAAACTTGAAATTCTACATTGTATTATTATGCTTACGATCCATGCTTAATCATTCATCCTTAGACTCTGGTTGCTTAATTAGATTTGCAACAGAGTAATGTCAGGATGTTGATGTTGTCAGCGTCACATACTTAACCATTTAATGTCCCTAAAGATGAGTGACCACACCGTTTTCTTGTAGCCAATCAATTAGACTTTATTTCAATAAGTTCAAACGGAAAACATCAAATCACAGCTTATGATCCCTATTTCAAGTGAAAAAAAAGAGACGTTCTTAATTGCTTACCTTAGAGCCGAAGGCTGCACATAGGTATCAAGAGATATCATTCCTATTTTTACTTTTTTTGATTACCTATTCCAAAAACTTTAGATCCTTCGCTATTTTCACAAGAGTCATATTAGACTTCAAATCAAGATGATTTCACATTTCACTTTCATACTTTGGATAAGAGATCAATATCTCTTTTTATAGGCTTTATGAGGGGCTTTAGAAAATATATCATTGAAGGAATATTAGGGACATGGTTGCCTTAGAAGTTTGACCTTTAGTTAGATTTAACTAAAAAAAAAATTTATTTAAAAAGAAGCTTTAAGGAAGCAACAAATTCCAACTAAAGTGATTTGAGTTTCCTATTTAGAGGGATATTAGGATTTAAATTCAAACCTTGTTGAATTGAATTAATTTGTCTCCCCTTTTTTTAATAAATATTCTTTTTAATTCTTTGACTTATAACTTTAAACCTTAATCGTTGGTTAATATTAATTCATAAATGATCTGTTGAGTGTGGAGCATGATTGTTTAGAGGTCTTTGTTTCAGCTAGATGTATACCCTAGGAAGTTTGTACACCCCTTCACGAGGAGGGGTGCGGGGGAAACTTGTCCCTCTTGCGGGGGTTCGGGGGGGCCGATACCCTCCCGTTGGGGGGTCCAAGGGCCAGCGGTCCCCCGACGGAGGTTTCAGGGGAAACGCCCCTGAAGCTAAAAACATATGCAAAATTGCCTTGAAAAGTATAGTAATTTCTAGTCAATTTGGGCCGTTCATTAGGCGGATGATCTGACGGTAGAACTTATGTTTCGTTTAGGGTTTTTTGCCCTAGAAGGCAACCCCTCTTTGTATGAGGGCATTGTATTTGAGGCTATGTAATAGATGTGTATTCTCCGAGCAAGAAGCATAGAGGTGAGACTGTGAGAGAAAACAAAGGATATTACAACAGATCTACTGTAGGTTGTGTCTCTTCATTTTACTGGATAATAGAAAGGAAAGGCTGACTGTTCGGGGTGGACGTAGCTCAAACTGAATGAACCACATATATCTGTGTCTCTCTTGTTTTATGTGTTTTCTGTGTTTATATTTCTACAATATTTTATGTGTTCCATTGCTCCGTAATATATAATTTTCTAACAACTGGTATCAGAGCCGAAGGTCTATTTGGCTGATAAACTCGCAGGAAAGAAGGATTCCTGTTTCGAGTGGGAGCAATGGCGGAAGATGGTAAATTTAGGGTTGAGAAATTTAATGGCCAAAACTTCTCACTATGGAAGATGTAGATGGAAGATTGTCTGTATAAAAAAGATCTATACCTACCATTGGGCAGAAAAACAAAGATGCCGACGGGTATGACAAATGAAGAATGAAACCTTCTCGATAGAAAGGCACTCAGAATAGTACGGTTGTGCCTCGCAGCGTTGGTCGCCTTCAACATTTCGAAAGAAACAACAACAGAGGGTCTGATTAAGGCATTAGAGAAACTATATGAAAAACCCTAGGCCTCAAACAAGGTATTTCTTATGATACAGTTATTTAATATGAAGATGTCGGAAGGTGGATCTGTTGCAGACCATTTAAATGATTTTAATACTGTTACAAGTCAGTTATGTTCTGTAGGGGTAAACTTTGATGATGAAGTTAGAGCTCTGTTATTCTTGTGCTCATTACAAGAAAGTTGGAATGGTTTAGTAATGGCCATTAGTAACTCTGTTTCTGGATCTAGTACTTTAAAGTTTGATGATGTTGTCGGTGCTATCCTTAGCGAAGAAATGTGACGTAAAAGCTCCGGTGAGACATCGGGTAATGCTTTGAGTGCAGAGTCCAGGGGAAGAAAAATGGAAAGAGGAAAAAGCTTAGGATATCGCAGTAAGTCAAGGCAGATCCAAGTCCAGATCGAGGATAGTGTGCTGGAAATGCGGAAAGAAAGGACACCTAAAAAAAGATTGTAGATCTCAGAAGGGAAAATAATGAGACGCACAACAAGAAAACAATCATGAAGCAAATGTGATAGGTGAGGTGTTACAAGATGCTTTGATTCTTTCTTTCAAAAATATTACTGATTTCTGGGTGGTAGATTCAAGAGCCTCATTCCATGCCACATTTGATAAGAAATACTTTCATGACTATGTTCAAGGAGATTTTGGACAAGTTCATTTGGGTGATGATAAACCCTGTAAAATTGTTGGAATGAGTAAGGTTCTTATAAATCAGTAGAATGGAAACCAATGGCTACTAAAGGAGGTAAGAGATCTTCCAGATCTAAAGAAAAAATTGATTTCAACAATGAAGTTAGGCAGTGAAGGTTGTGTGACAACTTTCACAGATAAAGCTTGGAAAGTCATCAAAGGAGCCCTGGTAATAACAAAAGGCGAAAATGTTGGTACATTGTATTTATGTAATTGTATTTCTAACTCTGTTAATGCTTTCACTTCCAAAGGAGCAGATGCAGCATTATGGCATCATAGGCTCGGACACATAAATGAAAAGGGGATGAAGATTCTTCAATCAAGGTATTTGTTGCCAGGTTTGAAGAATGTTGATTTGGACTTCTGTGAGAATTGCATTTATGGAAAACAAAAGAAAGTCAGATTTCTCACAGTTGGGAAAGAAAAGAAGAGCGAAAAATTAGAGCTTGTGCATACAGATGTATGTGGACCTATTCAAGTATCATCTCTTAGTGGCTCTCATTATTATGTTACTTTTATTAATGATGCAACTAGAAAAACTTGGATTTATTGTATTAAGAATAAATCTGATATATTTGATACTTTCAAGAAATGGAAAGCTTTAGTTAAGATTGAGACAAGAAAGAAATTGAAGTGTCGTAGATCAGACAATGGAGGTGAATATTGCAGCAAAGAGTTTGATAGGTACTGTTCAGAGCATGGAATTCGCAGAGAGAAGACAGTTCCAAGAACACCACAAGAAAATGGTGTGTCAGAAAGGATGAACAGAAACAATCATGGAGCGTCAGTGCATGAGATAACAAATGCAGTATGCCTTACAGTTTTGGGGCAGATGAGTGTAGATACGCTGTTTATCTATAATTAAACAGAAGGGCCTTAAAGTTCCTTGGATGGTGGTGGTTCCAGAGGAAGCATGGACAGGTAAAAAGGTAAACTACTCATTTTTAAAGCCTTTTGGTTGTGAGGCCTTTGTCCATATTGATAAAGAAAATAGAACAAAGCTTGAGGCAAAGTCAAAGAAATGTACCTTTATTGGATATGGTGTTAATGGTATTGGTTATCGCTTATATGATTACGAAAAGCACAAAATCATTAAGAGCAAAGATGTAATATTCAATGAAAAGGTCTTGTATAAGAATTAGTTGCAGGAAAAGAAACAAGGAATACGCAGTTTTTGGTGAAATCACTAAAAAAATAAAAGTGTCTGAAAAATAATAATAATCAACAACCACAACAACAACAACCACCACAACAGCAACAAGCACCCCAAACATTTGAAAGTGGTGTTAGAAGATCTACCAAGATAAGTAGACCCTCTGAACGATACTCTCCTTCATTATATTATTTATTGTTGATGATTATGCTGAACCCGAATGTTATGAAGAAGCAATGTAAGTTGAAAACAGGAAGAAGTGGGAGGTAGCCATGGAAGAAGAGATGGACTCCTTAATGCATAACCAGACTTGGGACTTAGTCAGGTTGCCTGCAGGAAAAACTACATTGAAGAATAAATGGGTTTACAGGCTGAAGGAAGAAGATGGAGGAAAACAGAGGTACAAAGTTAGACTTGTGGTGAAGGGGTTTGCACAGAAGAAAGGTATTGATTTTGATGAAATGTTTTCTCCTGTTGTTAAAATGACTTCAATCATAACTATTTTAAGTCTAGTAGCAGTTGAAGATTTGTATCTTGAGCAGTTAGATGTAAAGAAAACCTTTCTCCATGGGGATTTGGAGGAAGAGATATATATGCAACGATCACAAGGATATGAGGTGAGAGGGAAGGAGAAACTAGTGTGCAAGTTGAAGAAGACCTTGTATGGCTTAAAACAGGTTCCAAGGCAGTGGTATCTAAAATTTGACAAGTTTATGTCTGAACAAGCTATACTAGATGTCACTCTGATCATTGTGTTTATCTGAAAAAGCAAAATGATGGCAGCGATATTATATTGTTATTGTATGTAGATGACATGTTTGTTGGAGGGTCTAACATATAAGAAATAAATGTGCTCAAAAGAAAATTGGCAAATTCATTTGCAATGAAGGATTTGGGAGCTGCAAAACAAATCTTTGGTATGAGAATCACTAGAGATAGGAAAAATCGCAAATTAACATTGTCTCAGAATGAGTACATACAAAAGGTGTTGAAAGATTTACTATGCACAATGCAAAACCAATTAGTACACCTTTTGTTAGCCATTTCAAATTTAGTAAGGACATGTGCCCAAAGACCCAAGAAGACATGGAATATATGTCTAAAATTCTATATGCATCAGCAGTTGGAAGCTTAATGTATGCAATGGTCTGCACAAGGCCTGATATTGCACAAGCTGTGGGAGTTGTAAGCAAGTACATGAACAATCCATGAAAGGAACATTGGATGGCAGTGAATGGATTCTCAGATATTTGAAAGGTACCACAAATCAAGCATTATGCTTTGGTGGTTCAAACATTTCTCTACAGGGATACGTTGATGCAGATATGGCAAGTGACAGAGATAACAGGAGGAGTACTACATGATATGTATTTACTGTTGGTGGAACAGCTGTCAATTGGGTTTCAAAAATCCAAAGTGTTGTTGCACTTTCAACAACAGAAGCAGAGTATGTTGCTACTACAGAGGCTAGTAAAGAAATGATTTGGTTACAAAGGCTTATGAGTGAATTGGATAAGGAGCATGATATGGGCACGTTATACAGTGATAGCCAAAGTGCCATTCATCTTGCAAAGAACTCAACATTTCATTCCAAGACTAAACACATACAGCTCAAGTACCATTTCATATGATCAGTGTTGGAAGATGGAGAGTTGAAGCTGGAAAAGATACACACTAGCCAGAATCCTACAAATATGCTAACAAAAGTTGTAACCAGGAAGAAACTAAGAACATGCTCAGTTTCAATTGGTCTTCAAGGATGAAGATGAAAATGAGAAATAGCCAGGTCCAAAGAGGAGTCATTGTCCAGCAAATGAAGCGGCGGTGGAGTTGTTACAATCATTCTCCAAGTCGGAGATTGTTGAGTGTGGAGCATGATTGTTCAAAGGTCTTTGTTTCAGCTGGATGTATACCCCAGGAAGTTTGTACACCCCTCCACGCAGGGGGTGTGGGGGGGAGTTGTCTCCCCCCACAGTTTTGGGGGGGCTGATCCCCCCCAGTTGGGGGGTCCGAGAGCCAGTGGTCCCCCGGCGGGGGTTTTGTGGGCAGCACCCTTGAAGCTAAAAACATATGTAAAACTGCCTTGTAAAAGTATAGTAATTTCTAGTCAATCTAGGTCATTCATTAAGCGGATGATCTGACAGTAGAACTTATGTTTAGTTTAGGGTTTTTTGCCCTAGAAGGTAACCCCTCTCTTTGCATGAAGGCATTGTATTTGAGGCTGTGTAATAGATATGTATTCTCCGAGGGAGAAGCAAAGAGGTGAGACTGCGAGAGAAAACAGAAAATATTACAACAGATCTGCTATAGGTTGTCTCTTCATTTTGCTGGATAATAGAAAGGAAGGACTGGCTGTTCGGGGTGGACGTAGCCCAAACTGGGTGAACCACATATATCTGTCTCTCTTGTTTTATGCATTTTTTGTGTTTATATTTCTGCAATATTTTATGTGTTCCATTGCTCCGAAATATATAATTTTCTAACATGATCTTTATAGGAATAACTATTTTATTCTATAGTGAGTGATCTTACAAATGTTTGACTTGATCAAGATGAAGGAACCATATGGTCACCTTTCGGGGGTTTTTCCCCAGACGCTGGGGGCTTCAACTTCAATAACAAATATCTCTCAAAATGGGAGGCCTCTCGAGGTGTACCACATATCAATAGAAACATTTTTTCGAGAAGAATCCAATGACATAGATCTTCAACCCAAACTCAATGATTTGACCTACCAAAAACCCTTGACAAAGTCAGGGTACATCCTCTGTCTAGGTAACCCAAGCCCTAGGACTTGGGTTTTCAACCATCCAACAGTATAACTGTCATCTTGATGTAATCTGACAATTACTAAGAAGCGCTCATTAACCATTTGACATCAATGACAGTGTTTTTAGTCAAAGTGAAACCCAATCAACTCCATGGGTTGACATCAATGACAATACCATCCGACACAGAATTTCGGATATTACAATCTGAAATGTGAGGTACACTAGGATGTCTGAAGTGTGAGGTATAGTAGGAATTCTGAAGTCTGCAAGTAATACGAAGGTGATTAGGTTTGAAGCAAAAGGTGTAGCAAGTACAACTAAGCACAATAGAGGAAAGAGGAGTATAATCCAAGCTCCTCTCTGATTTGTTTATGGGTTTATACTAATCTCCACCGAGCCTACTTACATTAGAAGAAGAATACACCAAGTTTACTTCCAACAAAAAAGAGGAGCACAGTCATATTACCTCCACCGAGTTCACTTGCAACACAAGAAGAGGAGCATAGTTCGAGTTTGCTTGCAGCAAAGGGAAGGTCGAAACAAGAAGGTATAATCTAGACAGAAGGTTGAGATAAGAAGGTAAAGTCTAGAAGGGGGGCCAAAGATTTCAAGCTAAAGAAGGTCGGAAAAGAAGAAGAGTTAAGAAAAGGAAAAAGAGTAGAAGGTCGAGTGTCATTTTCAAAGGATCTCATCTAAGAGAACTTGTGTCTTGGTCTTGGAGTGATAATTATGTCAAGGGTCTTGGTCTTGGTATTCATCAATTGGAATCTCTATACGAAGAATTTGTTTGGGTTTTTCTCTCAAGGGGTGAGAGGTTTTGGCTCTTGCTGATAGCCTATATTCTGTGTCCCTTGTCTCTTTATGGTTTATGCATTGGTGCTCGTTTGATGAAGAACACTAATAACCTAAGATAAAAGAAAATCCTAATCTAAAGTAAAAAGCACTTAAGCAATTTGTTCGAGTTTGCTTGCAGCAAAGGGAAGGTCGAAACAAGAAGGTATAATCTAGACAGAAGGTTCAGATAAGAAGGTAAAGTCTAGAAGGGGGGCAAAAGATTTCAAGCTAAAGAAGGTCGGAAAAGAAGAAGAGTTAAGAAAAGGAAAAAGAGTAGAAGGTCGAGTGTCATTTTCAAAGGATCTCATCTAAGAGAACTTGTGTCTTGGTCTTGGAGTGATAATTATGTCAAGGGTCTTGGTCTTGGTATTCATCAATTGGAATCTCTATACGAAGAATTTGTTTGGGTTTTTCTCTCAAGGGGTGAGAGGTTTTGGCCCTTGCTGATAGCCTATATTTTGTGTCCCTTGTCTCTTTATGGTTTATGCATTGGTGCTCGTTTGATGAAGAACACTAATAACCTAAGATAAAAGAAAATCCTAATCTAAAGTAAAAAGCACTCAAGCAATTACTAATAGAAGATAAATCTCTTAATTTCTATGCCCTAAATTTCTCAACACCCATGGCACTAGAACTTTGCATGCTAAACAAAGTAAACTTTTAACTTAAAAATATCTACCAGATTTTAGGTAAAATTGATGAAAAGGTGCCTGGAAAAAAGGCCATTTCATCTATTAGTTAGAGTATGTGTATAATATTTCACAGTTCTATATTTAGAAATATTTTTATTTTTAATTATGTTTATTAATTAAATTTTTATATGTTTATTAATTATATGTTTAAAATATCATGGTTACGAATATGAATGATTATTATTATTTAAATTTATTTTACTGTGATATGCATATATGATTTTTTTCAAAAAAAAGATGTTTGTAATTCTATTACTAAAAACAAAATTACAATATAGCAAATTGAATTGAATTAATTTCTTATTTTTATTACTTTTTCTTGCTCTTAATTGAACTGAAATTATTATTATTTGATTTAATGCTTTATTTTATGGACATTACAACATTCTCTCATATTGAGCCAACATTTAAATATTTACAACCACTAGGTTGTCTACCCATAATGAGTTGTAGAATACCTCTCAATGCAAAAATCATAAAGATACCTTTTGATTTGCTTTAAGAGAGTAAGAATGGATTTCAAGCCACTACAAGGTAAGGAAAAACAATGAAAAGCATCAAGCTATCAAATTCAAGTAGTTTTTCTCGAATTGGATCAAAGTGGCTCCTAAAGACCAAATACTCAACATTAACGAACTTAGGGACCAGGAAAACTTGAATGTATTAGAAAAGGACATGAAGATACCTTTTGCAAGCACAGACCTTGGAAATGAACTCTAAACATGATGCAAAGAGACTCCTATGTTGGTGGGTACCCATTGATGCAAGAAAGCAAAAGACGCAAAGTAGGATTCGGTATCTCACTCTTTTGGCCACTCACTCTCCATTCTCCTGTCAAAATTTTCTGATCATGAGCTTTTGTGGTGGTAACAGTCATAATTGGTCTATTGAAATTTTGGCTGATAAATCCCTTTCATTTTCCATGAGAAAATAGAGGCTTATTGCAATGCTTCATAGACAAGAGGAGTCTAGTCAATAACAAGCAACAGTACGTACAATCTCAAAACCTTCAACAATACTTTAATCTTCAACCTCTGTAGTGAAAATAAACTCATTGCTGCTTGTGGCTGATAAATCCCTTTCATTTTCCATGAGAAAATAGAGGCTTATTGCAATGCTTCATAGACAAAGAGGAGTCTAGTCAATAACAAGCAGCAGTACGTACAATCTCAAAACCTTCAACAATACTTTAATCTTCAACCTCTATAGTGAAAAGAAACTCATTGGCAGCAACGAAGTCTGCCTAAATAAGAATGAAACAAACCATCTTGGTCCTCAAGAAAACTCGATGGACCAAATTCTGGGAAACTATTCTGAATGCTCTGGAACTCATATGAAGCCACTACCTACAAAATGCTGAACTTAATAATCTTCTTGTAAAGTTCATTTCATTGAATAATAAGCTCTACCACAAATTCAGAATATATTACGAGCCATGAACATGGCCTCAGATTGTTCATTTGAATAGAACATATAGGGAATAAGGATAAGAATATTGAAATCTCAGTTGCAGAAGTCTATCTCAACAGAGAAAATAAAGGATATAAAGAAGATTAAAATACAAAAATAATTACCAGTTGATTTGATACATGAAGAAATAGATAAGCTGAAACAACAGAGTAACAAAAAGGTACAGCTAAAGAACATTAGTATACAAATGCATAGTTAATCTGATCTTTCGAGCTCTCTATATTGGCGTTCCCACTCTTTAGCATCATAATCTTGTTCTGCAAAATCTTTCTCAGAACTATATATGATGCGATCTGCCCCAATGACTGTCCGTTTAGCCATAGCTCGAGCACTTTCAATCTTTTCATATCATGAAGATTAAAACAATATTAGAGCATGTAGCTAGTCATTAAAAAAATTGCACTCAACTATGATATGACCTAATTAGGAATAGGCAAATATTCATAGTGGAATTGCAACACATAATTTGTTAAATACGCACTAGAAATTGGAAGGCTATTTTATTGAAAATACTGGAAACCATGTTCCTCTTTTCTGTAAACAACCATTTCATAATATATCTGAACTATATATACCTTCTGCCTAACAGTTGGGTCTGGCATCTCAAGTGCAAGAGCTCGTTGTTTCCTTGCACGGTTCCTTTCATCAATCTCCACGTTTTTCTTACGAATAAGGAACCAACGTGATAATGGAATTGCAAAAAATGATGCTGCATAAATCTGCACAAAACAAATTAGCAGTTTCACAGAGACAAAAATGCAGCATATCAAGTAAACACACAACGATCAGAGTGAGTTTCCGAGCTATAGGTTCATGTAGTTTTTATTTCCATGCCATGATTACAAAATGCTGAAAAGGTCGAAGCAAAAGAGAGTATTTCTTAACTCTCCACGTAAAAAGAAAAGTTTTATCCTAGTTCTACAGAATCAGGGAATGTAAGTGTGCAGTGCATCAACTCCACATGAATCAAAATAAGTCCAGCCTCTACATATAAATGACGAGCATGCCACTTCTCTTCCTCGAAAATACCCTTTTAGTGCTGTTCCCTTCTCACATCCATGGCAATTAGGACAAATCTTAGGTGCACTCAACACACTTAAAAGCAAATAATAAGCATAGATCATGTACAAAGAGAAATGTAACACACCTTTACAAAGTATATTAACACATTTAAACAAACAAAACTAAAAGTTTCTGTAATCAATCATCATCTTACAGTATTGCAAGTAAGGACCTGATCACCAGTTCATGCTTGTGATATCCACATCCACATTGCTGTGCTGCATTGCAATTAAGGGCTTGAATTGCAATGCAGTACAACAAGGTGTAGCATGAACCAGGCCTATGACATCTGCAATCACACTAAGGCCAACTATCGATATGTCAGGTCACCATATGATGACTGGTTCAGAGTTGGATAAATTTGAGATTTACTTGGCCCATCTACATGATATATGATGGAATTACAATCATTCACGCAATTATAATCCATTGATAGAAAACTCACAACTTGAACTCAGCAAACCAAAAAAGGGAAGTCAACTTGGCAACTCAGCAATAACTCCACTTACTAAAAAATTTAAAATTTATTGTCAAGTCATAAAATTCCTCTACAAAAAGAGGCATGGATCTCCATATTTTTTTACTGAAGAATAGAGTTAGATGCTTGAACAGTTTACAAATTTGTATTCAAAAAGCTATGTCGCACAAAACTTCTAGGAACCCGGTGTTTCGGGCCATACCCATACCCAAAACTCCAAAACTTGGCCGAAACTTGACCATCATGTAATCATCTGTGATAGTTAATACAGACTTGTTTTTCCTTCTAAATTGTCATCTATTGGTCTCATTCCCTTTTTTCTTGCAAGATAATGTGTTATTTCGTGCAACTTAGTCTAAAAGTATTTCTTTCACATAATTAAAAAATAAATTAGATATCTGTTCATCTAGCAGAATCTACACAACAAGCATTTCTGCTACAATAAACACAAACACAAACACAAACACAATCAAAATTAAATAGCTATTAGTCATTAACTATGCAACAAATGCAAATGTGTGTTAATGGCATGAGCATTCAACACCTTACAATTATTTTTGGAAGACATACTATAGCACATCATCCTTTATGGTGAATGCATGTACAAACATTGAAACATGTGAGATGAGGGTCTGCAGGTTTTCTTCATTCACAATGCTGCTGAACATAGCTATATTTGCTTTTATGATTAAAATGGCTCTGAAATACCAATCCATATTCTTCTGTAACTGAACATTTCTGTATTTTCTCTGCCTTCTTTGGTCCACTCAGTTCAGGCCACTCCCTAGAGGACATTCAACCTCTGTATTTGTACATGCATGATGGTTGGCAATGGCACACCAACTCCTCCTCTACTTCTTATGCATAATAATTTTTCTTTCTCCGTAGAATAGAACCAATTACTATTTCTTTTCTAGGATTTATCTCGTGTTGCCACTTTCTACTTCTCATATTTCTTTGTACTTGTTTTTTGTGACTAAGATTTACCTTCGGCAGTTCCATATTACCATTATGACTTGTACCTTCTATTCCCATCTAACCATTTTGACCATTTGAGGACATTAATATGATTTTTTTTCCCTTCCTTCTGCCAACTGTTTATCTCAAAATAATTATTTTTGATGGACTTCACATCTTTACTGTATGTCTGTTGGGCTAAAGAATTCATGGAAACTCATCATGATTTGGTTGTTTTGACCAAAATGTCATCTTGCATCACCAGGTTGGGTCACACTAACAATAGGTGACTCCTATTAGTGAGATCCTTAGTACATGAGTCAATTAAGCATACTTTTATCAGCGCCTTCTAGATCATGGTGAAAACCAAAGCCCACACAACAAAATCCATAACTCAGAAAATGCAACACTGAACAGGTCTCCAAACAATTTTGGGTTGCCAAATCCATCCAAAGGGGACTTCTAAACACATAAGTGATGATGCTTCTTGTTACAATAGGCCAAACTGCTTTATCATGCATAGCTGATATCATAGTGGCCAAAAGGATCCACACTAGACTTGGGACATAAAGCTAAGTGGCAGGAAACACCTAGTTTGGCAGTGTACCACTACCCAAAATGACTGGAAATGCCAAAATGGGTATGGAATGGGTTTGAAACAGTACTGGCCATACAATACAGCTCTTCCAAATCAGGAAACATCATGCGGTATGCATGATGGTGTTTCCAACCCATTTTGACCAATTCTAGTGACATTTTGGGGACCATTTAGAAATTTTCCAGGCCACCTAAGTGCCTGAGAGGGGCATGGGACCCATAGTAAAATATCCCACTGCACTTGCCAATGACCCTTTAAAACAAAATAGATATAGGGGATTGGGCTTTGAGGGTTTTTTCGCCTTGGTAATTAACGGTAATATTAAATTCTTATGGTAAATGGATATAAAAGGTAAGATAAAGAGAATATTGACTTTATAGAAATGTTAAGATAAAGGAGAATGTCAACTTTTACTTACTTTTTCAACATTGATATTAATTGTTTCAGGATGTTTAACAGTCGTTTCAAGTTTGAACCTCATTGCACTTCAGATGGAGAAAGTAAAATTTCATATCCCATTTAGGGTCCAGCAGACTAAACATTTTTTAGGGTTTCAGGGTTGGCAGGATTGTAGTGTTTCCACTAGATTCTATCATGAGGGTATGGGATTGGCACTAGTCAAGACCACTAAGCTATGGGATTTTGCATCCCATAATCATCTATAGGAGTTAATATTGACATGATCTACTAAAATGTCATTTGTGTGTATCATTATTTTTTCTTGAAAGATATGTGCTATTTAATATATATGTTTTAACTCCCCCAACATGGTTATGTGGGGGATAACTGGTATATTAAAACACACACACACACACATTCATCTATAGGAGTTAAGATAGACATGGTCTCCTAAAATACTAATTATGTGTATCATTCTTATTTTCTTGCAAGATATGTGTTAACTATTACCCACCAACAGTGGGTACCCCTAGGAGAGTGTTTCTTCTATTCATCTTCTTATAGACACCTTGTAGCCGATGTGATGTACCACTTTATCTCCACCACCTTGCATCAGTTGTATGTTTCCTCGCCCATTTGTCAAGGGCACATGTTAGAAGGTGGGCAATCCGACCCAAAAGGTATGTTTTCCATTGTGCAATCAGGTGCTTACGCTTGTTTATCATTTTGAAATTTTTGCATGGATTATTGGGTGACACGGATGAAGGAAGGACTTTGACCATGGTTTTGTTCCCTCACCTTAAATGGGGGGGTTTGTTGATTTTCTAGTTGCAAGGTAAACTAAACAATTTTCTTCCAGATAGCTACTTCTAATGATACATTTTTGACTTCTTAGTGCATTCAAATCATCAAGCAATTATACTCGAGAAAATTTCAACAATTAACATTAAGATCCATCAAGCAATAAAATCACAATAAGACAATGACCAAGAGACACAACATTACAGTGGGAAAACCCCACTCCAAGGGGGAAAACCCAAAAGCCATTCCTTATAAGAAATTGTCTAATTCATCCAATTTGTACATCAGATTCATTCAGTCAAGTTAGCATACCTTTGATAAGATCCTTAACAAGACATCAAAACTGACCAACAAGATGACCTCCCACAGGTGCCAAGCCAGCCCTTTAATATGTCAAGAAAAGAGTCACAAATCTGCCCGCCAAGGTCAGCGACAAGGGCAACTTCAGATCACAAGCGGACCGAAATTCGGTTTTTTTCCACAGTCAAGATATCACAGAGAATATGCTAAGGACTGCGCATCAAACACAAAAGGAAGCTTCAAGAACCCACACACCAATTCGTCTTCAAGAGATAGTCTCCTAATTTTCAGCCTCTCTTTCTTCTTCTGATTTCGGTCTCCTCATGTAATATCCCCAATTTTGTGAGTATGGGAATTTTGCCTAATTTTGGTGATATTAAGTAAAGGGGGCAAATATTATTTTGGAGAAAGGTGCCAAGTATTATTTATTGGAGACTAGCGTCAAAATTATTATTTTATTAAAATGGAGGCAAAAGTCACTTAGTGGAGAATGGCCCCCACCAATAAGATAATAATAATAAAAAGGAGTCTAGAAGCACGGGGAAAAATTATAAAAGGAGGATGGACTCATTTGCTAATCATCTCTTGACTATTACATTTCACCTTTCATCTTCTCTTGGGGTTGTTTAGCACACGAAGAGAAGTGTTGTTTAGAACCAGGAATTCCACGTCTACCTTCAGTGAACTTTGAGTGCCACCCTAGGGGAGTAAGAAGGATTCCATCTAAGGGCTTCTCTAGGAGCTACATTGCATACTATTTCCAGTTGGAGCATGCTTCTCTTAGGGCGCATAAGGAAATTCGAAGGGGCTGAGAGAAGCTAGCAGACAGTGGAGTTTTTGGTCAGAGAATTTGCAAAGAATTATCCATAAGGAGGATGAGTTTTTCCTTGGGAATTTGCAGGGCTGAGTGTGCTGCATTTTGGAGGACTGAATTTATCTATTCTAAGGCCTGCGCAAGGGTTTATTGGCAGCTTCTGTGCACTTGCAGAGATTCAAAATTTGAGGAGCATTCGAGCTGGGATCTGCTTGGTGATTGAGGGGATAAATTTGTAGGAGTTAGGTAGGATTTCTTGGAGGGCGATTTGGGCCAAATTCAGCAATATCTAAACTGTAGGGCGTTTTTTGGCCAAATTGACCAATTTACACTTGTAGGCAGTCATCGAGGGTCAGTGGATTCAGCCCAAACCCTTTCTGGGTTTTTGTGGGTTTGGTGAGAGGAGGCTAGGATTAATTTTACAGAATTTTCTAAGTACTTCTGAGGTCAGAATTCCTAGTTCCATTTGGCAGTTAACAACATAAATTGTTAAAGGGCGCAATTTACCCTAGGACCATTTACACCACTTGGGTGTTGAAGAATCTAGGGCATGCATAATTACATTGATTCTTCACTACATGATAACAATTTGTGAAGTGTTTCAACAATTTATCTTAGCTTGATGTTTACTTCATTATTAGCATGTGTACATTGACTTCATCAAACTGTTATCAAAACTAAAAGAGACAAGAACACAAATGTTTGGCTATTTGCCAAGGCCAAAATCTCTCCCTCTTGGAGAGGAAAACCCATGCGTAAATTCTTCTTATAGATATTCCATTGACGAATACCAAGACCATCACCCTTGACACATTCTGCCTCTCCAAGACCAAGACATCAATTCCTTACTGCCGAGATTATCATCATCACCGCTACCATGCTTATGCCAACACCCTACTACTGCATCTTCACTTGTTGTTCCTTTCGCTGAGATCATCATTGATGTATATTCACATCAGTGCCACCGAGATCAAGGTTGTGAGATCATCTTCTATCCCACCATTCACTGAGTTATGAGAGTTATATCGAGATCAAGAATCATGATCCTATAACTATCATAAGACTGTATCTAAGAACATATCACAAAAATCATTCCTTGTCATCAATATATATACAGTAAACACCATCATATGTTGTGTCTATTTTGAATGTCAATATCATTACAGATCTGACTGGGAGAATGCCGAGATAGTATTATATGAAATCATCATGATCTTCTATACCATAATATTTATGTCGAGAATGTAGCCCTACTGCTTGAAGCCTTAACCACCGCAGGCCATTATGCTGAGACTACTACTAGAATACCACCTGGATCTACTTCATCAATGGTGTGCTGAGATGGTATAACCAGTATGATGAAACTGTGTGCTACGATGGGATCACTGTGATCCTCTCCATCAAGACTGTAGGATCCTCGACGCCATCATAATCATTCCGAGATTGTTTGTGCTTGAGAACACATTCATTACCGAAACTTTGACTGTGATTATCGAGATCTTTCTTGTTCTAAATAAGTCGAGACTGATCATGCTCTTGTAGGATCTATGAGGTCATTACAATTGAGACTAATGGGATCCCCGAGATATGTTACATCTGCATTTGATTGTGTGGTGACTTCAATACACCGAGACTATTACCCTCGTGAAGGAGACAGAGCACCGAGATCGTATTTGCGTGGAATCCTCTATCCTTGCCACAAATTGGACTAATCTTGCTCTTTCCAATTTGGAGAAGTATCTGAGAAACTGGCATAAATCCATAGAAGAGATGAATAACATTCTGAAATACTTAATGAATAGAATGTTGCAAAAGCAAGATTATGCTTTGGTTTGTTTGAATGATAATGTCAAAACTTTAGCGGAAAATGATAAACATATAGCTGAAAGTTTGGATAAGCTCAAAATATCCACAGAAAAAAAGATAGTTGATGCAGCTATAGTTCATGGAAAAGAAATCGTTAGAGTGAATTCCAATCTTGATGTTATCAAAAAACAAGTTTTGAATGTTTTCAATTCTATTGAATTATTGAAAAAGAAGCCTTCATCAGACTCTTACAAATCCACTACTTTGTTTAGTGAACCTTCTTCACAGATGCCCTACACTATCTCTGGTTCAGTATCAAGTCTTATAAAGCAGCCTGTAGAAATAGAGTTTCCCAAACTAGGAACCTCTTATCCTTACAGTGTTTTTGCTACCCCAAGTTATTTTGGACATCTAAAATCAAATCCCATAACTTCCTCACATCCTAGTACATCAACCAGTTCTTCCCTAACAGAATGGATCAAGATGAAGAAAGCAGAGGAGGAAAGTGTAAAAGAAGAAGAAACAGGAAGAAAGCAGTGGTATGATGAAGAAGAGAAAGAAGATACCGGGTTGCATAAGATAGAGTTAGATGATGAAGAACCTTCCTTAGAAAAACTTGAGGATTATGTATAGAATTTTTCTCCTCAAGACAAAGCTCAGTTTAACATTCTTGAAGACAATATGGTCCATGCAACCACATCCAGATCTACCTAGAACTCTACTTGGAGCCCTGGCCCAAACAAAAGAGATTTGATGAAATCTGAATATCATAAAGATTGGTCTGCATCCTCCACATATTCGTGGAACATAGATAATTGCACTGAGGTAGAAGTTTTGTCAGTCATGCACTCTATGCTTGTTTGTTATAGGACCTATTTGGCTGATGACATTAGACCCATTAATTCTACCAGAAGAATTATTGGTGGGTTTGAAGGATCTTTAGACTCATGGTTAAACGCTGAGACATTGAAGATCCCACTCTAATAAATACATGGGAAAATTCACAAGTTCTGAATGCAAATGGAAGTGTGTACATGGACCCTACAACATCTCCCTATAAACAATATGATTGGTTGTTTACTTTATGGCATCACTGTAAATTTCATTGGGTTTCCACAGATTAACAATGATTTAACTGCTATTACTTTGGTTGCTACGAAACTCCATAATATGTAGCATTTTGATGAATATTTCAATGAGTTCCTACACAGGTTGCATACTCTATCTCCTGAACTCATTCTTGAACCAAAATGGAAAGAAATATTCATTTCTTCTTTACCATTGTGGGTTTCACAAGCCATAGTCACCAAATTGCCTGGAAAAATCAGTGACTATAAATTCGGAGTTATAAGGCAAGTAATTAAGGTAATAATTGTTGAACTCTGCTCACAAATGAAGATTGCTAGAGCAGCCACAAATCCGAGAAAGTCGCATGGCTATCAACAATTATGCAAACAATGGCATCTTTCTGCCCCAAAAAATTCAGAGGGGAGGAAACAAAGTGCTTACAAGGAAAAGAAGCACTCTTCAAAGAATTTTTCTGGCAAAATAATTATCCATCAGAAAAAACCTAAGGACTACAAAAAGACACAGCGATACTCCAGAAAGAAAAAAGTCAAATGCTACCATTGTAACAAGAAAGGGCATATTTTCACAAATTGTCCAGACTTACAAAAAGACAGGAAGAAAGATAAGTCAGAGAAAAGTAAGAAGAAGATCTTCTATAGAAATAAATCTGGAAAGGTAAATTATTTGAATTTGCTCGATAGCTGTGAAGAAATCACAAGTGAAGAAGAATCAGATTATGTAAATAGATTTAACTCCGATTCTAACACTTCTGATTCTGAGGATGAATATTGTAATGATCCCCATTGTGTGGAATGTTTCAAAGATAATTGTGATTGCAGCGATCTAGATGTATGCCAGTGTCATTCCTTAAATAAGATGAAATGGCCAGAGACAGAAGAACAAACAAGAAATTTGTTCGCACAAATGATGGTAGCCATAGATCCCTAGTTGAAAGAAATGTATAAAGAATTGTTGGTAAATCAGCTAAATTCAAAAACAGCAAAGCAGAATAAGCCTAACTGAGGATATGTGCCACCAGCTTCTCTTTTCTCAGTAGAAGCTTTGACAAGACAATTCAGGCAAGAAGATTTTGGTGAAGATCTACCACAAACTCTGCCTAGCATCCATAGAGCAATAAAGGAACTGAGAAAGACAGTGAAGGAGAACCGAAAGATTTGTATTGAAAATCATCAAGACTGTCAACTCAGGAGAATGAAAGCCGGAAATGAACAAGGATCTAGTTCAACACAACCTATTTTCTCAGCCCAGACACAAAATTATATTTATCATCAGAAACCTTTCAAAGGAGTGGAAATTCATGAAGAAACAGAAGAAGATCGAAGTGGTTTAGGGTGCAATCAAATTATTGGAGATGTGATGTACTGCATTAAGCTCAAAGTCAGAATTGGTACCAGATTTGAATACTGGAAAGTTCTCAGGGATACCGGTTCCAGGCTTAATATTGTAAATAATTCAGTGGTAGAATCTCATCTCCTGAGACCTACAAGTTGTCCAAAAGTCACGAAAGCCAGCGGAGATATCAAAACCACTTCAGAAGTATCACTGAATATCTTTCTTACAGTTGGAATCAAAGTTGTTTGTCCAATTGTCACAGGTATGGACTGCGCAATGTATTTGGGAACACCTTTCTTTCAAAACTTCCAGAAACATGGAGCAAAGTTTGACCAACAAACAAAGAGATTCGGCTATTTTGGAATTAGAAGGTAAAGAATTGTTTTTTCCTTTCATAAATTCAAGTTCACCTAATAGGATAAAACGGATTGAAAGGTTAGAAGAAAGAAATCCTCAGGATAGATGAAAATATTGAACAAGGAAAATTTGATAAAGAAATAATAAATCTCAGGAGTAAGTTTTTGGAATGTTGCTTAGAAGATCCAAATGCCTTCTAGCATGTACATAAGCAAGAAGTTGAGCTACCTTTGAAAAAGGATTTTAATAGAAAATTCAGAAGATCAAAGGCCATTCCAATGAATCAGGAGCAGTTAACCCTCTGCAAGAAAGAGATCAAAGAACTCTTACAGAAAGGTTTGATCAGGAAAAGTAAGAGTCCAATAGCTTGCTTTGCATTCTATGTTAACAAGCATGTTGAAGTTGCCAGAGGAAAGCCCAGGCTAGTAGTAAATTATAAACCTCTAGATAATTTACTTGACTATAATGCCTATCCTCTTCCAAAACCATCTACCATCTTGGCACAGATCTCTAAATCAAAGATTTTTTCTAAATTTGACCTAAAATCAGGATTTTGGCAGGTAGGGATCAAAGAATCAGACAAATGGAAGACTGCTTTTTTAGTACCAGAAGGCCATTTTGAATGGAACATAATGTCTTTTGGATTGATAAATGCCCCTTCGGCCTTTCAACGCATCATGGATGAAATCTTTGAAGTTATGGAAGATTTTCTTAAAAAATACATTGATGATATTTTAATTCATTCAGAAGATATTCCTACTCATATCAAGCATTTGAAGATGTTCCTCTAGAGAGTAAAGAAAAAAGGAATAGTTCTTTCTGAATCAAAGATGAAGTTATTCAAAACAATGATAAACTTTCTGGGATACAATATACAGTTTGGCTCTTACTAGGTAATCCATAGAAGTCTGGATTTTATTGATACTTTTCCTGATGAAATTTTAGATAAAATGTTGTTGCAGAGGTTTCTAGGAATCCTTTACTATGTATCTAAATTCCTTCAACATTGTGCCCAAGAAAGGAAACTTTTGAATCAAAGCCTACAAAAAGAACCTATCCCATGGAGTGAAGAATGCACTAAAGCTGTTCAGAGGATCAAAGAAAGAATCCGCAGAATTCAGCCTTTAGGTCCAATACAAGAAAGTTGGAAAAAAGTAATCATGGCAGATGCCAGTAATATTGGATGGGGAGTTGTTCTTTGCCAAGAAAATCCAGAAAAAAAGAAAGAACCACTAGAAATCTGCCAATATGCCTCTGGATAATGGTCTACAACTCAGACAAACTGGGCAAGCCTCAAAAAAGAACTCGGAGCAGTCTGTCTGGGAATTGAAAAGTTCAAAGACTTTGTTATCTATACAAAGTTTTTAGTAAAAACTGATTGTCAGGCATTAAAGTTCGCAATCCAAAAATGTCATTTTGAAGATGCTGCGATGGTAAGATGGTGATGACACCCAGTCAATATAATTTTGAAATTGAATTCATCCCTGGCCACAATAATTCTTTTGCTGACATGCTATCTAGGGAATTCTTGGAAAAGAATTTTATTTATTCTTTATCTTGCAACTTCATAAGAAGAGTCGAAGATTGTGTTGAAATAGAAGCCACTCACGGATGGGTCAGATATAACAATATTAGTCGTACCATGCTATTTGATCATGATGATGAATGGTACCCAGTAAAGGAAATAAGGTGGAGAGAAGGTATTCCCATCTCTAGACTTGGGATGATCAAGAAGTTGAAAATGATCTGGCCATTCAAGAACTTGATTATTTGACTCATCTTGGAAATATTTCTTATGCAATTTATTATGAAGATGACAACAAAATTGGAAATTGCAGACTAACAATTAAATAGTTCAACAATCCTTTTAGAAGGACTGATTTTGATCCAGAAAGACAAAACTCTGCCTTCTTCCAAATGATGAATTTAGAAAATATCTCATCCAATTTCTTCTATCATCTCCAGTTTGACTTTAGCTATGAAGATTGGCCAACAGAAAGAATGAATCAAGAAGATCCTTTCCCTAATTGGTTTGAAGATTGGTGGAAAATATACGGACTCAGTGCTATCTTTACAATGCCCTATCAATTCACCCGACTAAAGATTGATGGTTTCTCTGCACCCGGCTCACTCCATACCAAAGTCTTGTACAAGAGTCTTAAAGATCTCATTGAAATAGAAGATATTGCTTTCCTAAATGCAATGAGGAGATGCGGTCATACTCATTGGTTTGTAACTCACAGGATCTGTGCAAGACAACTTGTCTCAAGTACTGATGGAACCAGAATGGAATACAATGACTTTCACCAACAATCAGATCCGGACAATAATCCTTTTGAAGAAGTTAACTTTCTCCAACCACCAGAAGAACATAAAAATCAGATTTGGGAATCTGAAAAGGAAGTTACGGTTCAATTCTTTTCCACTCATCTCATAGATCATTTCCGACATAGTTATTATACTCATCCACAAGTGTCATTTTTTGTAATGTAAAGTCTTTCTAACCAACAATGGTGTTAGACGTTTCTTTCATGGGTTCTTCGTAAAAGAATCTCCATTTTGTATACATCAGCGCTTAGTACTAGATATGTCAGAGAATCTCTGCACGGATGTCATTTCAATGTTACCCGAAAGCAATGATTCCTGACATTTTACTTTCTTTATGTCACATAATAATTGTAAGGATTGTGATACCCTTGCACGGGACCATCAAATCCTTCTTTTTTTCGACGATTTACCTCATAAAAGATTTGATTTCCTTACATGGAGGATCAATCTGAAAGTATCTTTACTTTTGAGACTGTCATGCCCAGTGTAAAATCACTACACTGTAACCTTACCCTTTTTTCCACGCGAGATATTAGAGATATATAGCGAAGATTCTTACTGTGATAATGTGAAGTTCTTTTGCTTGCGTCTCATACCCATCCAAGGATGCAAACAAATCCAAGTTGTGTGTGCACTTATGCGGATGCCTTGACGGGGTATTTATAGTGGTTCATGCTACTATTTTGAGTCGACGTTACCAAGTGAAACGTTGTGACTATTTCTTCTACCCAACATGACTTCCATTTATCCAATTAATTCTATTTTGGAGCCGACATGGTGATCTCTTTGTTGTTTCGCTTGCAGATTTCGCTGTGCTTGCTTTCGGAGGATTGATCTTGGTCTTGGAGGGCTGCTACATACTTGCATACATTTCCATAGGCTCATGAAGAGCTTATTTACACATGACATGACTCTTTGACATATAAATAAATACCTAAAGACATCAAGAAGAAGTCTTTTACCTAGTGACACTTCTTGCTCAGGAAACCCATGTAGCAAGGCATAATTTTTTTTTTTAATTACATCATTTACAAAGATCATGTCATTATGAAGACCGAACCTAGTTACACTTTCTTCAATATTGGGTCCGTGAGATATTTCTGGGTTTTGTTGGAGCTGGTGTGGAGAGCCTACATTTAATTTTGCAGAATTTTTGGATTAGATTTGAGGGCCAAAATTTCAGTTCACCTACAACAAGAGTGGCAACAATTTTTTGGGCTAGCACGGAATCATGGTGGGGAGCTCATCTGACATTTGGGCAGCTTGATCATCACCTGGGTTTGGATTTGCTTGCTATAGCAAGCCCAAATTCCTCTTTCATACTCATTTGTACTCTATTTGCTCAAAAATAAATAAAATGGCTTACAGTTTTGGTGCATTTCTTCTTGCATTGCGATTTCCGGCATATGTGTTGAATTTCGTAGCTGTTGTCATAATGCATGTTTTTGTTATTCACTTAATATTTCCATTAGGAATATTACAATGGTATCAAAGCCATAATCTTGGCTCAGCCTGTGGGAAACCCTTCACTCTAAGACAAGACCAGAATATAATATAAAAAAACTAAGAAATCATAGAATCCAAAGAAAGGTTAAAATCAAACAACATGGCAGTAACCTTGAATGAGGTGGTTAGGATGCAACAAATGATGATTGATGTGGGGAAGCAGTTGATTCGTACCACATTTGGGAATCAGGACCATTCTCAATTATGCAACAAATCCATTGTGCCAAAAATTATGGATAATGCATCAAGCTGGCAAGACATGATTGCAACTAATGTGGAGTTATTGGCAGCGAATCAGAGGGCATATCAATCATTGGGACATGGCATTCAGGTGTCTCTCTCTTTTTGGGAGTTCTGTGAAGAGACATGTAAAAATCAGTGGGCATTCAATGGAATTATGCAGGGATGATGAGGGGGATTAAGGCAAAAGATGGAGTAGTTGAAGGGGCCATGGTTGGCAAGGAGACAATTGAGCATACACTTGATGAGATGTCATCCGTTCTTGAGGTATCCATTGATGAAGTATTTGAGGTTGTGATTGAGTACTCAGGTGATAGCAGCGCACCACAGGTTGATGACGAGCTGATAGGTACAGAGTTATCGGATGATAGTCACTTGCAGCTGATTGGCAAGCATGTCTTGTGCGTTGGGTTATCTATGGAGGAGCAGTTGGAGGGTCATGTTGAGTCCATGATGGAGGAGGATGTGCAACCATCCTTTGGGCTAGCCATTTATGAGGGGCAGCATAGAGACCACACATTGGGATTTCAGCACAGTTCGTTTCAGAGGCACACTGACGGGATCTACATTTTTATTAGCCCACCCTTATGCATTGGATTGAGGGAGGCATAGTCGTCTAGACATACCCGAGGGGATGGCCAGGTTAGTAGGACTAAGCGACATGAGCTGAGTATGACACCACATCAGCTTGGAGGGCTTGTTCCTTCCACAGGGGATTGTACATAAATCCCTCCTTTGGGATTAGATGGCGAGAGGTATTGAGCTAGTACTATTGAAAATCAGAAACACAGTAAATATTTTCTCGATCTTGATAATTACTTGTGATGTTACTTATTATTACGATACTTTATATCTTCTTTCTTTAGTTCATCAAGCAATTACCAAAATAGCAACACATAAAACAATGGACACAAGATGTAGGCACATGCCAGAGAAAAACCCCCTGTGAGGGGAAAACCTAGTCAAAGTAATTCTTCCTTTCAATAGTATTCCTTAAGAATATTCACCCTAGACCTTGACCAAACCTTCCCTCCACACCAAGTCAGCCTCCAAAAGATTGATCTCTTCCCAACAACTTTGACTATGCAACAACTTGCAACAGCTCACGGCTTTCGGCAGCAGTCCAAGTTGGGAGATTTTGTTCTCCCAATCCAGAGCACGAAACAAAGAGAGACCACCACCAAAATTTCGATTTTCCTTGACTCCTTAGACTCTCCCAAACTCACATTCACTTCGGCTTCCCGACAACAAACTTTCCCAGCTTCCTACTTCGCACTTCTGCCCAGCAAACAGATTTTCGCACTTCTACCCAGTACAGAGATAATGAGAAGTGATGATCCAAATGAATTCGTAGTCCTTCCTTTTATAGGCTTCTTGTGAGGTAGAATGGGTCCCTAAGGCCGACTTGATTTTCTCTTAAGCCGACATAGTGTGGAGGTTCCATAATTCATATTTGACTCAATACTAAACCTTTTTACATGATTCAAAAGCCCAAGAAGGGTCTCTTTAAATGTACAATAATTCTATAGACCTAGAATAAATCCTAGAAGTCCTCAATGGAGACTTTGACCTAAAACATGGTGACCCAAGCATGAAATGCATGCTTTAATAAGTCACAATAATAATAATAAATCTTTTCTTTATTCTTTTGACAAGTACATTAATAATGACTCAAGTACATTATTGAAGACCGAACATAGTTACTTTTTCCAACACTCCCTCTTAACTAGGGAGGTATTCATAATGTACATATACAATGGAAGATCTCAAACTATATGAGCCATGAAGAACTTTAGGCACCACAATGCCATGGACTAGATTCTTGACCCCGACAATCTATCCAACCAATCACTCAACAATTTAGGCACCGCAATGCCATGGACTAGATTCCTGACCAGGGTAATTTATCCAACTGGGACTAAGATGAACTCAAGCTTTCAGCCCCTCTAGGTACCATCAAGCTTACTTGCTAACCACCAATCCAAAATCCAGGGGCGTGTCAGAGCTCAATGACCAATGCCACCTTTCCAACTTCGGGGGCTCAAACATCAACACAAAGTGTCAGCCAAATGTCTCCCCAAGAAATGCTTCACTTGCAAAGCCTCAACACCCCTTGATCCAACAGATCAAGAATGACCAATCTCTCCCAATCAAACTGATTCGTAACCAACATGCTTTCCTTCGAGAGATTCACCTATATAAACACAACCCCAATCAATAATATACTTTTGCATGTACATAACCAATTACAAACTTTCAGGGTCTTCCAAGCAACAAATGTTGCTTCTCAACTTTCCATAGTTGGACTATCAACTGAATCTTTGACAAAAGATTCCTCAATCATACATTTTTCTTCCTACTTCACATGCAACAACATATTCTTCAGTTAGATCCTGCTTTTGCAACAACATATTCTTCAATCGGATCCTACTTTCCTTCTTTCAACAACACTTCAAAATGCATTCTGCAATTTCCTTTTCCTGTTCATGGCCATCACTCAGACTTACAGAGGTTAGTCCTGGTCTAGTGCATGACACATGAAGCAAAGAACCATATATGTCACTCCCTCTCAACTAGGAAGCACCTCTTTATTCAGACTCCCTCTTAATCTTAGGGAGAGCTCTTTTATTCATGCTTCCTCTGGGAGATCAAATTTTTCTTTTCAATATCGGAGAATCTTTCGTGGCTTCCAACCATTTCATCAGAGTTATTATTATCCCCATCATGCTTATCACATCAATGAGCATCTTTACCAAGTTGAAGATTGTGTACCTGCACAACTTCAATAGCAAGTACAACCAAAGCTATAGAAGCATGATGTTAGCCATATCAAAAAAGCAGAAGCATTTCAACTTTATTCATATCAGATACCTAGACTTAATTATAAACAAGAGACATATCCTCTTCAACATCTTGCTAGGGGCTTTGTCATACACACTAGACTACTTCATAACAACACTCATTCCATCTAGGGTTTCAGTAAGTCTTCCAAAGGTATGTCATACCTTACTACAACATATAGCAAACCTAGAAACCACTCACACAAATATAGATCTTCATAGAGTTTAACAACCTTTCAAAACATATGTGTTAGACTTTTCACTACGGATTCATACAAATCCTAGATTTCATACAAACAGATTCATCAAAGTCAATCACAGCGTAGTCATTAACCTGACCAGCTTCCAATAGGGTTAGTTCCAAGCCCTAGATTTTCAATCAACCATCAATCAGTCATTAACATGACCAACTACTATTAAGGTTACTTGCAAACCCTAGATTTCCATTTTCACAAATTCAACAATCTCTTTCACAAATCACAAATATTCATCAGAGATTTCTAATTCGACTAAGGTTCAATTCCAAAAGCTTAGATTACCAATCTCAACAATCATTTCATGCATAAATCTTAGATTGTTATTTTTCACACATACTAAACAACTTTTAACTTCACTAGGGAGACTTCGTTCTCCCAATCCAAATCACGAAACAAAGAGAGACCACTCCCAAAAATTCGATTTTCCTTTACTCAGACTCCCCCACACTTAGATTCACTTCGGCTTCTCGGCAACAGACTTCCCCAACTTCCTACTTCGCACTTCTGCCCAGTAGAGAGAGAATGAGGTTTGATGATCCAAATGAATCCATAGTCCTTCCTTTTATAGACTTCATTTGGGGTAGAATGTGTCCTTAAGCCGACATGGTGTTGAGGTTCCATAATTCAAATTTGACTCAATACTAAACCTTTTTACATGATTCAAAATCCCAAGAAGGGTCTCTTTAAATGTACAATAATTCTATAAACCCAGAATAAATCCTAGAAGTCCTTAATGGGGACTTTGACCCTAAACATGGTGACCCAAGCATGAAACCCATGCTTTAATAAGTCACAATAATGATAATAAAAATTATTTTCTTCATTCTTTTGAAAAGCATATTACATAATGACTCAAGTACATTATTGAAGATCGAACATAGTTACTTGTTCGAACAGGTACTCGATGGAGCAGGCTAGGCAATTGGATACATTCATGGCCACATTTTAGCAGAGGCCATGGATTACCAAAGGGACTCGAAGGCCAAAGTATTGTTGGGATACAAGTGGGATTTCCCATCACATCATAGAGTCGGTAGGTGATGGTAATAGCTATGTGATAGATTTGACATTTCGGCACACACACATTTTCAGATCTCCATCGAGCCTCAAACAACACTAGTGATAGAATGGTTTGACAGGGGAGCAAACAAATTTCATGAGTTGTCTTGGCATATTGACTACGGTTGGAGTCACAAGGTGATTAGCCTACTTTGGCAGGAGCTGGTACGAGAAGGTGGCATCGACAGGCCACTAGATAGGGCATTACATGGAGACGATGCTCTCTCATTTGTATATTGGACACTAGAGCTACTGAGGATAGGCACAATAGTGTCATTCCCGTTGGCATGTGAGGAGTCGGGCCGCTCAAGTCTTTAAGGGCAAATGGGGAGATGTATCCCACATCATGGAGGGCTTACAAGCAGAGTGGTGGATGCGTTGGCGCATTCGGGATGGCATGTGATACAGGGTAGTACGATAGTAGGCAATGGTACCCAGTGGTGCACAAAGATATGCGCAAATTCCAATGTTATGCAGAGGGATGCGACTTGATGTATACGGACCCTATTTTAGACCCTAGCATCCAATATTGTATAGAGGTATGCAGTGATGAGTAGTGCCCTGCAGAGGAGAATGTGTTGAAATTTCTAAGTGTTGGCTTGATGGGCCCTGACCCAGGTTCAACATTAGTCAGCCACGCAAATCCCTACACTACTGGCCCTTTCAGCATTAGCCCATGGAGCATGGACTGAAGTCTCACTCGAAGCAGTATGGGGGAATGCAGGAACCAAGTTTCCACACCTTGAGATGGTCGTGATGTTGCTCCACACTTCCTGATCCTGCCTTCGCGCAGATCGATAAGCCTTTAGGGCTTATCAATGTTTCTTCTCTTTCGTCCTTCAGTACCTCCGCGAAGGTATCCGACTGATCTTCGCGCAACCCTAACCAGCGATTCAAGCATTTACGTGCCCCTGTGGCTGCGTTACTGTATAAGTTCCCAAGTTATCTTAAGTGTTACGTAATCTACCATGCATTTACAGTGATTTTCACATAAACCTATATTCTTGCTCATGTTCAATTAACATATATAATCAAATACATTTGCACATTAAATAAGCATTATAATGTAAACCCAGATCGTAACATAATATAATCAGATGCATTAAATAGAGACAAAATACACAGTGATTTGCAAAATACTTATCTTTATTGATATCTCAAGTTCAGTATAGACTCTATCCACCCTGCACACTCAACTACGAACTTCCACCCTAGGCCTCTATGCACTCAGCTACAAAGCCTCTACCTACACTAAGACCTGAGGACACTTAGAACCAGCACTTTTTCCTTCTACCTCTTCTTAACTTCACTCCTTAGACTCTTCTAAGACTCCCTTTTTATACAATCCCATGGTCCGTAGATCTTTACAGCCGACATGAGAATTTACAAAACAAGGGTGGATAACCCCTTACGACTCTTGACATCTTCAAGCTTCGCAACCACAAAATGCGGAGACTTTTCATCTTTATTACAAAATTTGGGCTTTTTGCACCAAAACATGGGCTTTTAGCCCTATAACTGACTCTTGGGGGAACCCATTCCCAACAGGCCCCCAACACAAACATTGTGACTTGCCCTCGAGTCACTTTGCGGGTGCGAAGATCTTGGCGCAAAGACCCCCAGCTCGACCTGTACGATTGCTACCTCAACAGTGCACTGCGTAGCCGCTTGCTTTATCTCCTCAACCAATTGCTCTGTCGCTGGCCCTGCACTGTCAGCCTAAAGCTTCTGCTGAGTCTCCTGCAGACTAGCTAGCTTGCCTTCAATGGAGGCCGTGATCAAGTAGGCCTCGTCCAACCAAGGCTTCAAGCGCGCCTTCACCACTACCTCTTTGTGCTGAGTTGCATCTACTTGTTCTTTCAATGCCTTGACCTCCTACAGCTTCGCAAGTCTTTGTGTGAGGGTGACAGTACGCGTCGTCCCTTTTACCTCGTCGTAGCACCACTGCAATTCTCGCGCCTCTGTTTCCAGGCTCTGCACAGTAGGGTCTTCTTGTAGGCTAGTTAGTTTTATCTAGCTTATTTCACCTACTTGTTTATTCCTTAACAAGTTATTTATCCATATAAACACTGAAAATAAACACAAATGCAATCTTAACACATATACAGATCATCAACTGAAATAATAGACAAAGACACAAGGTACATCGTTATTTTTGGATAGTTGTCCTCGGAAAAACCCAATGCGGGAAAATCGGTGCAACAGTATTGAGGGTTTTATTATTAAGCAAATTTCTTGAGTACAACTAAGGTGCCAAACTAGCTCACCCAACATATATTTCTACACAGCAGTAATACCTCTTCTTAGAAGCAGATATTCAGCTTCTCAGCACAATTCTGCCCCACGAAAATTCTTTCGACGCTTCTCCAAGGCTCTGTGTCAGCCCTACTAGGCTTTGCGTAGCTCTGGAACCCTCTACGTCAACCTTCTACCTCTCTGCGTCAGCTCTCTGGCCTTCTGCGTCACCCACACAGAGCCCTCAGCCTCTGCGTGGCTCCTAGTGCCTCTGTGTAGCCTCCTCAATCACTGCGTTGGCCCTCTGGCACTATCTCTGCTTCTCTGCTACGTACTCACTACCCCTCGCTGCAAACCAGATCACTTGTTAGAAAATCGAACTGATTGATCAATCTTGGTGTATCTCCAACTGAACCTCAAGCCTCCTCCTATACTTTTCCTGTTGAGTCTTCAACAACCGAGATTAAGTCCCTAATAAATGACTAAGATTAGATTTGGCTTGATCCATGTCATTTAGAGCCTTCTCACCCAATTTTATATTAATACCTATTAATATTTTAATTTTCCTAAGTTTAGACTTAGGAACTCAATTAAAAATATTAATTATTTTAATATCTCTCTAACTAGGTGGAATTTCCACAAACCATTTCTGGGTCTTGGAGATCTCATGTGCTTTAGCCTGCCCACCAATTTTCATGGCTAGAGCACATCTGATGCTACCCCAAATCAACACTCCCTCTTAGCGAGGAATGTGCTTTAGTAATGCTCCACCACTGAACATCACACTGATCATCCAGCACTAGTATCTATGTTGATGCTTTGCTGCCTAACATCCACTGCACTGCTACCTCATGTAGAATTTTGTGGAATTTTTCTACAAATCAGCCAGCTTTGATACCATGTAGAAATTTCACTTGTAGAACAAACCGATATATGCAATGTCCTAAAGCATAATACTTGTTCTACTTTTACAAAACATTAAGCGGAAGCATAATCGAAATCATGAGCAACATCAAGTAGAAACATGCATAACTAATCAAGAGAATTAATCACACATAACACAAGATATATCCAGGGGAAAGCACCAGCATAAAACCCCAACCATGTATCATCAATCAAGTGGAAATCCTCTTCACAATGCAAAAAGAATTAGCTCTCAAGCTATTCAGTTCTCAATGAACTATGAAGATATGTCTCATGAACCACCCAAGCCCTGTTTATATAGGCTTTCCCTATAGTCCTTCGTAGTTTGATTAGGAAATAATAGCAAAAGCATATGCTATTAATTCCAACATACCAAAAACAACCAATGGTCCAACTACGTATTCCTTGAGAACACTAGTTCCTCAACCACGCAAAAACTACTTACTAGAAATAGTTAAGCATATGATAGTACACTGTCCCACATTTGATCTCAACTGGATCTCTGACAGAACTGACATGCAATAGTTATCCATGAGTGAATTCTCAGTTATCTAAAATAATAGTTGTCACATGCATGCAAGCATTAACAAACTATATTTTATTATTTTAACAACTTGTTAAAATAATCTATTGGACTGACTAATAGAACTAAGTCAACTAATTCTCACATTAATAAGACGAACCTTATCTCCTTTAATCAAGGGATAAATTCTAAAATCAAGGAGAAAAAAAATTGCATGATCTCACAAAGACTTCAAGTTTAATTTTTCATAATTAATTAACTCATGGAGATTAATTAATTAATATTTTAAACTGCTATGAAGACCAAAATTAGTTTTACTTCTTATAGATAGACTAGGGGTTGCTATAAATACGAAGGGACCCAGAAATGCTATTTTAGAACTTTCTATTTGTTAGCAGTTTCACCTTTCACCCAATGTGGCCAATGACCTCACTGGCCAAACTGCTATTTTTAGACATGCTATTTTTAACAGGTCTATTTTTAGCACATTCTAATTTTGCATTTCTTGTTACACACTTTTCAACACTCTCTCCCAACAAGAAAGGCTTCCTCTCGAACCCAATCCTGTAACTCTGGAATGTTTTGCATGCAACACATCTACCCGTCCACTTGCTCCAACAACATTTGGAACAAAAACACTCCCAACTGACCACTCTGTTGGGCTAGGAACATACTCTGATGCTGAAGCTCTACCTTCTACTAACAAGTGCTCCCTCTCTGACATCTGCGCTACTGCAACATCTCCATGCATCTCGCACCATTGCACACTTCTCTGTGCCACCTAGCACTGTGCAAAACACTTGTGCCTCTCGCATTGTTGCAGTCTGCTAGCTATGCGTTGTCCTGGGATTCCCTGCACTATCGCTCTCTCTATCGCTCCATCCGCATCTGTCTCTACCAAATCAGTCAATTCCTGCTATTCAACATTGGGGCTCCCGTAGCAAGTTCTCATCCAAGAGATTGGGTACCTCAAGGATCCTGCCCCTCCTCCTTGGGACGATCAATCCACATCACCCCACCTCCTACCTGGAGGTATGGCTACATGTGATCCCTCTGCCCACCTGGCTCAAAGTTTCCCCCGACTGGAGGTCTCTACATGAGTAGATATCTCTATTCGATCTCCTCTCAGCTTCCCTTATTGTGGTTGCTCCACAACCTCCTGAAGCTGCTACACCAATCGTGGCTCCTCCACAAACATCTGAGACTTCTTCTTATAGATAGACTAGGGGCTGCTATAAATACGAAGGGACCCAAAAATGCTATTTTTAGAACTTTCTATTTTTTAGCAGTTTTAACTCTCACCCAATGTGGCCAATGACCTCATTGGCCAAACTGCTATTTTTAACAAGTCTATTTTTAGCACATTCTAATTTTAGCATTTCTTGTTACACACTTTTCAACACTCTCTCTCAACAAGAAAGGCTTCCTCTCGAACCCAATCCTGTAACTCTGGAATGTTTTGCATGCAACACATCTACCCGATCCACTTGCTCCAACAACACTTGGAACAAAAACACTCCTAGCTGACCACTCTGTTGGGCTAGGAACATACTCTGATGCTGAAGCTCTACCTGTTGCTAACAAGTGCTCCCTCTCTGACATCTACGCTACTGCAACATCTCCATGAATCTCGCACCATTGCACACCTATCTGTGCCACCTAGCACTGTGCAAAACACTTGTGCCTCTCGCATTCTTGCAGCCTAAGTCACCAGATTTGGCGATTTTCAACAATTAAATCCGAAATTCGGCGAATTTCAAGCAGAAACGAATATATTCGTTCGAGTTCGCCGAATTTTATGGCGAACTCGAATTTAAAGGCAAATTCGAATTTTTCCCGAACAAAATGGTTTGAAGTTCGATTAAATTCGCTTGAGGTTCGATAAAATTCGTTTCAGTTCGTTTTTTTCGCGCGTTTTAGCCCGCGGGTTTTATTGCTTGTCGGGTTCCATTGTTGTATTGTTTGATTGTGCAAACGTCGAAGGGTTTCATTTCGTTGCGGTCTAGACTCCAAACTCACAGCAAACAGTCCAATCTACACTCTACACTGTACAGCTGCAGCCTGCCGGAGGGTTTCATAAGTTATAACTTTCATTTCAGTGACTAGTCTGCCCGACGCGTATCATGATTCACAAGGCCTCAGCGTTCAGGTAGGAGTCATAACTGTAACCTTCTCGTAGAAGTCATTCATATGCTGAGACTGTATGATCCTCTCCATTGTAGTCTATAGATACACCAAGACTATGAGATCAAGACTGTGACTGTGTATATATATTAATATAAGCCGAGACAAAGTATGATTGAGGTTCTTCAAATGCATACCGAGACTCTAACTTCCAGCTTTCCAAGACAGTAGTCACTGAAATCGAGAAGAGACCTTTGTCACGACACTGTTAAACTTATATTTCACTTTGATCATCACCAAAGATAACAGAGGTTCAGTTATCCGAAGTCCTTTTTCCCACAAAAAATCACAAAGAAACCCGAGATTATGTGTCACTGTAGTCTGTGCTTGCCTGAGATTTCAGAGATCTTAAGCGATGATGTTACTGTGCTGACTCTAGACTCATCATGTCGAATGTAAGGGGCTTGGCTGTTAAACACTTTAGTTTCCAGTTTCCACCACCAGCAAACTCTTACAAAGGGTCATTACAAAAGGAGTTTCCAACTTTCCACCACCAGCAAGTTTCTGTGGTGATACTGATTGTTTTAAACATTGCTTTATATCCCAATTTAGCTGTGTATTCTCCACCAACTTTGTTCCTGGCTAATCCCAAAGAATCAGGTTCTTCCTTTATGCTAATATGGCCCTTTTTAAGATAATCGAAATAGGCATTCCATTCATTTGATTGTTCACCTTCCAGTCCCAAGAAGTTGGCCAAGTGCCCACTGTGTTGCATAATGTTAGTCGTGTCTCCATTTGCAGTTTGATGTAGCCTGAAGAGACCCTTTTGCTGAAGTATATCATTTTTATCTTTTGACATATGGAACCTGTCTCCATATTCCAAGATAACATCAGGATTCGGAACCCAGTCTTTGCCTAGGAGCCCACTTTCCAAGCTAGATAGTCACGACTCACCAATGATATGAAGGGATCTTACCAAAGGTTTCCATTGATTAGACACATTCTTGATTGATTTCCTGGGATTCCTTATCCAATCTAAAGATAGAGTCTGGAGTTTGGCTTTATTGAATGTTACATCACTCTGTTCAGTTCATTGTATCCTGAGATGCTGATACTGTTCATTAAAAGACATTGTACATTATTGTATTAGATTAACTGTTGATTGATAATAAGGGATTCTGCCTTGAAACCCTAGTCCCCTAGAAACCCTAGGGTAGAATTACCCTAGCTCATTACAAATTGCTTGGTTCTTGTATATTCTTGGCTAATCTCTCAAACGAGAGTTGGAATGCCCTTGATAGACAACCAATGATTTTCAAATACATATTGCCCAAATGTCGCCGTCCAGTTTTACTTTGACTTATTGATCTTCCTCTTGACATGTTCGAAACTACACTTGCTCAAGTATATCAGGGTTCTGTTCATACACATCCTAGTTTGATGACTATTGAAGTTTTCATTGCGAACCATGCAATTGACTTAAAAAAGGATAGAATACCTTTGAAAAAGGTAACAAGTGTATGTTTTGCATTTTTTGAACAACGTAGTGTTTACCTGAGAAGTTTTGGCAAAGTGTTGAACTGACTCGCTGAACAGAATCCCATATCAAGTTGTTTTTTGTTATTCAATCAATTGGAGTTTTTCCTTTTTGGCACTGCTAATCCATCTACCGAAGAGGAGATAGGGACATCAGCGCAGATGCTGGCTAGGGATTTTATGACATATATAAAGAACACAAATTACATATTCCTAACAAAGCATAATATTACCAAAATTTAATGAGCAGCGCACACACAGAATGTTGTTGCTAGAAAATAACAGGAAATATGAGCACAATAAACAACAAGAAAACTCCATAATTGATTAAAGTTTAAACTTAATGACAAAACAGAAATCACATATAGTCTGTCTGGAGGTATGGAGTGGCTGTCCCATCATAGAACCTGTAGGCTGTAGGCTAACACTGAACACTTGGCTGTCAAACCTATTAAACTTTTGGCTGTTAAAACTTAAAAGTTGTATCAATATGTAGACTGTGGACTGTTCCAATCAGAACATTTTTGTGATGCTATTGTTTTGAATCACTTTTCCTTTTTCTAAATTCTAACTAGCGAAAATGTAATTTCAAAAAAAATTGCAGACATTTTAGACATTGCAGACATTTTAGACTTTCAATGGCACCCCAAAAATCAACTGTTGTAGCTTGCAATTTTGTCCAAAAAGATGGTTTTAATCTTTCATGTCAGCTGTGTGGACATAATTTCACTGGCACTTTGACTAGAGCAGTGGATCACCTTCTCGGTATTAGTAATGGAAGTGGAGGTGGTGTTGAACCCTGCACTAAGATCACCGATGAACAAAAAGCCACAGTGCAGAAAGACCATTCCAATTCACAGATGCAAAAGAAGAAAAGGGTAAATAAGAGGTAGCGAATTGAGAGGGAGATTGCCATGTCTTCCTCCAAAACCATTAATTCAGTTTCAAACATTGGTGGATCAAGTTCTACTCAAGCAAAAACAAGTGGAACGAAAACATTAAATCAATTCTGGAAACCTGTTGAGAAATAGGAAGTTGATGATGTTGTTGCTGAGTATTTTTATGCATGTGCAATTCCCTTTAATGTGGCGAGGAATTCATATTATAAAATGTAATTAAAAAGGCTATTGATTTTGGGAAGGGCTATGTTCCTCCTGGATCTGAAGCTTTAAGGACAACTTTGCTAAAGAGAGCGAAAGGCAGAGTGACGGGAAAGTTGGCTGATATTAAAGAGTCTTGGAAGCTTACAAGATGCACAATTTTGAGTGATGGTTGGTCAGATTTGTGTCACTGCCCATTGATCAATGTGCTTGTTTATTGCCCTCAAGGGGTACTTTTCTTGAAGGCAATAAATGCAATGGATCGAGTGAAGACATCAGAATTTATTTTTGGAATTTTGGATGAAGCGATTCGAGAGGTTGGGGTGGCAAATGTTGTCCATGTTACAGATAATGCATCAAATTGTGTTGGTGCAGGGAAGCTGATTATGGAAAAATATAATCAGATTTATTGGACCCCTTGTGCAGCTCACTGCTTGGATTTAATGTTGCATGACTTAGCCAAATTTCCTTGGGTCAATGAAACAATCCGAAGAGCCAAAACAATTTCAAACTTCATCATCAACCATCGTCTCACTTTGAGCATATACAGGAAGAATGCATCAAAAGAGTTGTTGAGGCCTTGTGATACAAGGTTTGCCACTTTTTATATTACTCTGAAAAGAGTTGTTGAGGAAAAAGCGAGCCTAAGAGCTGTTTTTTGCAACACCGAGTGGGAGAGATGTACCCTCTCAAAAGAAACTAAGGGAAAAAAGTTGAACAAATAGTGCTCAATAATGACTTTTGGGAAAATGCAAACAAGGTTTTAAAAATTTGTGGCCCAATTGTTAATGTGCTCCGCATGGTTGATGGTGACAAACCTTGTATGGGTTTTGTTTATGAAAGCCTTGATCGTTGCAAAGAGGCCATTGCAACTGCTTTTAATAATGTTGAAGTTGATTACAAGGAGATATTGGATTTAATTGATCATAGATGGAAGATGATGCATAGTCCATTACATGCAGCAGCATGCTATTTGGACCCTAGATTGTTTGGGTTACCAAGACATAGGGATGAAGAAATCATGAATGGACTTATCCAGTCTATTGAGAAGCTAAATCCAGATCCAAAGATTGCAGGTTTGATCAGAAGTCAGTTGAGGGCATACAGGTTAGAAGAAGGGTTATTTGGAACACAATCAGCAAAGTATGATAGGAGCAGAAGTGATCCAACACTATGGTGGGAATTTTATGGTTCAGGGCCACCAGAATTGCAAAATTTTGAATTCGTATCTTAAGCCAAGGAACAAGTGCATCAGCATGTGACAGGAATTGGAGTTCCTTTGACCACATTCATTCCGAAAAAAGAAATAGATTGTCATCTGGAAGATTAGAAGATCTTGTTTATGTTCGTAGTAACTTGCAGTTGGCATTGAAGAATGTGGCTAAAGAGTCATCCAATTCTTCTACTCCGTGGATCGATCCTGTTCCAAATGCAACAATGGATGATGCTGATTTGTACATTGATAGTGACATAAACACTGACAGGGAATTCACTGATGAATCTGGTGCTGAAGCATCTAGTGGATTCACACCTCATACTGCTCTTGATGACATAGAACTTTTTGATATAACAAGTGGGCAACAGGAACATCAAGAATAAAACTTGTGTTCCTATTTGAGATTTCTAGTTTAGTTTTTGCATGAACAATTTTCTAAAACTGCCAAGCTACTTTAAAGTTTAAACTTTTGAGTTTATATATAATTATTTCCACTGTTTGCTTGCTTCAATGATTCAATCTAACCTGAAAAAGAGTGGTGATTTTAATTTTTAGAACTGTTTTCAGCACTTGCTATTAAAGTTGACTGCTGTCATAATTTATAAATGATAAAGGTTCTTGGCAATTGGCATTGGTTAATAATTTCCAGTTTGCTGAAACTTGAAGAAACAGATTTTGGTGTTTACCAGGCTTGATGTTTATGTTGGCTAGCCAAGACTTTGGTGTGACGTTTTCAATGCATCTTTATGTGGAACTACATTTTGTCAAATTTACCATGAATTGTTTGTTTAATTTCACAATGTTGCTGCCAGCTGGAGATTAAGATTAAAACTAACGTGTAAGATGTGCCACCAAAATGCTGAAGAGAAGCACAAAATGTTAGTGATTGCTTGTCAATCTATAGCCAATAGCCTCATGTATGTTATGGCTTGTAACTTCTGCCACAATCTCCTTTAAGGCTGAGGCACTGTTATTTTCAGATGAACATGGAGAATCATTACATTTAAGCATTGAACTGCTGCTGTTTTTTTAGAAACTTTTTTGGTTGTCAAATGTTAATGCATTCATTCATCTTGGAATTATGTAACTTCCAGTCATAGACTTAATGTTCAATTTAGTTGTTTTATGATTTCATAAGAAGAAAACTATTATACTACAGTCTACATCACTGTCATATGAAAATTCTAAACTGTTATGCCCATTGCCAACAATCCTTTTGAAAATGCTCAACTTTTCTAGCCTCTGTTCTCTTGCTAAGCCAAAAATTTATATGAATTTGACTTTAAATTTATACATATATATATACATTTTTTTTCGAATTTCTATATGTCGAACTTTATGTCGAATTTTATTGACAAAATTTTAGTTGCCGAACTTTGTTCGAATTTCATGGTCGCCGAACTCAAACTCGAACTCGAACCTGGTGACTTAGCATGTAAGTACATGCTTTTAAAGTTATTCTTGTTTTACTTTGTCATATACATTGGACTGGGATTTTCGCTATTTTTAGGGCTAATTGGTGCATGCATTTATTGCTAAAATTGTGAAATTTTGTCTCTATTATAGAATCTCTCAATGTATGGGCCATGTAATGTGAATGAAATCTCCTAGGGGTAATTCTATCAACGAATTTTTTTTGATAAGCCACCACCTTTTGCACATCGAAGTATAAAAGCTGCAAGATTGCTTCTCTTTGACCTAGAAGGCTAGCGAAGTAGTCTTGAGGCCTCCTTAACCAAGACCCAAAGGCCCTCACTCATATTCATCATAGACTCCATTCTCCCAATATTAAGACACTGATCTACCAAAAGGTGGTCACCTTAAACCAACTTCTTTCACCTTTTCCTGAGTCTAGCCAAGTTGGGTCACTTAGGGCATCATTTACCTGATGAACTAGCCCCCAAAAAAGTTTGATCTCCTAGCCACTCCTGCACTGGTGTTTCCTCTATACCTCCTCCAAATTTGAGGCCATTTCGATGGTGGAGTTGTGAGAAAAGCCAAGCCCTTGCTCTGAGATCAAACTTTGCCCTGACATCCCCAAAGGCTAGTACCTTATTGGATCAATTCAACACCTTTAAAGTGAATATTCTTTCTTTGATCCTTTCCCCTACCATGTCTAGGTTAAGGAGACCATTGGTTGCTAAACTCCTTCCTCTTGACGTAGACCGGGTCCACTTGGTCCCGTGTGGTCTCGTTCCTTTGAAAGACAATTCTTCAAGAACCATCTGGAATACCAATTTCAACAAGGATTTCAAGGATTGGGAAACTCCTTCACAAGTCATATTCCATAAACTTAACCCTCAAATGCTCCCTTCCTTTTCCTAGAAGATAGTGTACCTTGCTTAGAAAGCAAGCAAGCTCCATCTTTTAAACTCTTTTGGGAAGGGGATTATTTGGGTCACTCCATATCCATTCTTTGATTTATCCTTCATCGATGACTTCATAATATATCAGGTTTCCTCCCATCAGTGAAAATCTGTAAATAGAACGGAGCCTTAATTAAGGTGACAATGGGCAAAGTCTCCATTTGTTGCCCTTGGTCTAGCATCTCTGCCCTTTAGGTCCCTTGCTAGTTTCAGTAGTAACAGTTCCTAATGGGAAGTTAATAAAGGAAAAGTGAATTTCTAGGAGACTAAAGTTAGAGGGAGATGCTTATCAAAAAATAATTTGACTCCAAGATGTTCACAAACATATAATATATGAGCATTATTCAATAATGTATTCAAAGTATAGACTAGTGCGTTCAAGTAAATAACAATAGCTTGCCCAAAAATGAATTCAAGATACAATGATAGACAATCTTGCAAAATCAAATGTTAGACCAAGATGAGCATATATAAACATCAATTTCAACTATAAAGGATATAGTACTTGAAAGTAAATGCTCAAATGACAAGATAATGACATCAATTACTCATGAGCAAAATGATCATCAAAGCAACAAATATATGAAATAACTTGAAATAGGGTTGCACAAATGAAAGATATTCCAACTACGAGAAAGCTAATTGTTGCAAAAGTAAAATATCCAAATGCTTGCACTATAAAGCAAATGCTTCTTGAGAAAATGATGATATTTGCAAATATGACTCAAATAAATTCAAGATAGCATATATATGAGAGTTGTATTTGCAAGTAAAGTGAAATTGTGATGTAGAGATGCTCTTGGTTTATTTTATTAGTTGTATTTTAGAACAAAGTTTCAATTGAACTTTGGTCCCCAGACCTCAATCTCGCCCGGAAATTTGGATCTCACAATGAAGAGTCAATAGGAGTGGAGGGTCCCTAAAGTCTATACAACCAGCTTAAGTTGGAGGTTAATTTTTGGAAATGCCAATTAGTAATAAAATGTACCTAAGTGAGATGCTTGAGTAAATGTTGCTGCTTTCAAAATAAAGTATTTGTGCTTGAATACAATGGAAAATGCTTAAGTAAAAATACCAATATCTTCAAATGGAAATGAAAGTGAAACTTAACAAGTCCACAATTGCTTTGCAAGAAATAGAGTAAATGCCAAATTGCTTCAACACAAGAATGTTCAATAATAACCAAGATGCCACATAAATTAAATTGACAATGATAAAGCAAAGTGCTCAAGAGGCTTGTGAAACCAAGATGGCTAAATTAAATCAGTTTAAGCTTGCCAATTGTGTAAAATACTTGCTTGGTTTAAAATAAAAATATTGCATGTGTTGTAATAGAAGCTCAATGCAAACACTCAAGACGCTGAAGTAAACAAATGTCAAACTTGTGCTAAAATGAAAATGGATGTGTGTACTATGTCAGAAACTAATCATGCATGAGTGAAATGAAATTAACAAATAGGAACTAGAGTAACTAAACTAAGATGATTAATTCACCCACAAGCGAAGATCCTCCCTCTAAATGGGGAGAAGGAATACCATTGGAAAAATTCCAAGCTCCCTCACAAGAAAATTTAGTGTTTTTATTAGTGAATAGTTACAATGAAAAGAGACCTCTCAAGAGACTTCGAAAAGAAAGAAAATCTTTACAAATTTGTGCTTTTGATGCACTAGACTTCCTCCTTAGATGCCCTAAGTAATTGGCAAATGAATGGCATAAAGAAAAGGCCTCTAAAGTCTGCAAACATGGAGAAATGTTTACATGTAAAAATCAGATTGTGACACTCCCCAAATCTGCCCAATGTGTGGACTGTTTTGCTATTCACAAATCAACCACTTTACAATCACAATGCATGCAAGAGGAGAGAGGCTAAGCCTCCTCTAGCTATCGGCCCTTGAGAAAAAAATTAGTAGCCCTCACAACAGCCCACAACCTCCCTTGAAATCTAGCCTTGAAGTGAGAGCCCAAGGTCTTGCACAAAACTTGTTAAAAATTTCAAACAATGAATCCTGCAAGCTGCCACAAGAACAAGTTAGAGAGGGCTGCAAAAAAAAACCAAGTGTTAGCTATAAAATTAATCAAAAAAATTACAAATATATATGTAAAATAGTCTATAAAGGCTAAGCTAAAGAGTATGAGTAAACTCCCCTCTTTGCTTAACCATGATTTGGCTCTAAAATAGCAAGATTATAGCAAATGAAGCACAATATTTTGAGGAATAAATATTAAATGGATTATGTTTGAGATATGAGCCTTGTTACCCACCATTTTGTGGGTGATATCCCTAGGCGATTTTTTTTTCTCCATGACAGTCCTCAGGCAGTGGCCAACAACCCCTTGCAGCCACCAACTAGCTCGTTGTGCAACTTTTCCACCACTGGAGCCAACCATGTGGTCCCTCACCCATCTGTTATGATTGTATGTTTGAAGGTGGGCCTCCCAAACCTAAAGGTATGCCTTGTCATTTGGTAATTGAGTATTGTAGTTTACTTATCATGGAAACTTTTGGGCATGAATTGATGGGGGGATTCGACGGAAAGGGTGGGCTAGGTCTGTGCTCTTGTCCCCTAGACCTCTTTTCGATGTTACCCCTGGACCTTACTCCTGTGGGATCTCTTTTATCGACATTTGGGTTCTAGGGATGGTACTTCATGGGAAATCCTAGTTTTGGTTGTGGTCCCGCTCCCTCATCCACATATATCACTCCCCCTCCATTCATTATAATTCCATTTTATCATTCTTCCCACCTGCGTCTACATTCTTTCATTGGGTCCACATAGGGTTAGCCTCCCCTTCCCCTTACCCACACTTGGGGTCATGCACGGAACGATGCCCCAGAGGTTGATGTAGCTAAAAAGAAAAGTAAAAGCATAATTGGTCACATTCAACAGGAAAATGTATCACAAAATGCAAAAGATGGCTGAGACAAACACATTTAGCATGTGGGCAAAAGGCAATGCATGAGCTCTACCCTATTCCCATGGCCATCACCCTGGTTCCTATAGGCCTTAGATGAGCCTCCTTTATCATTCAAGAACCCATGATTGCCCCAACCCCTGGTAGGTAATGAGTCGCCCCACCTCAAAGGGGGTATCCATTGCTATACTTCACACATCATGCTCTTATTCCTTGAGCGTCGAGCAGTTAATCAAAGAAAAATCATAAAAGGCAAAAAGCATATAATGAAGAGTGGAAAAATCAAGGCTGGGGTAACTCATGTATCATGATTGCTCCCTCCTATACATTATATACACAAGTGTGGGCTTCCCTTTATTAGCTACCCTTGTATCCCTACATGTAGCCCAGGATTGCCCCTTTCAGTCCCTTTCCCATTCATCTCTTTATCACATGCCACCACTATTTGAAGGATGTACCTCGAGGCTTGGACATACTGCGCCCCTTTAAAGGTAGAAATCACTTAATAGGGTGCTTGGTTAACCCCCCTTGGAGCTTGGAGACATTAGCACATGCCAAAGCCCACTGTGGAAGGGCATGCCATTATGAAGTGCCCACCTATTGTCCATGGTTTGTATGCTCTTTAACTCGATTTATTTAAATGACTTGTTGTACTGGAAGGCAAGGGGAAGCATTGGATCTTATGCAGGATTACAGATGGTCTTCATTTTGGGTTTGGTGTCCTTATATAGGGTCCTAACCGTCTAGAGGGCTATATTGGCACATGTAAGGTGTGTGTAGAGAGCCATGGGCCTCCATAGTAGTAGACAAGGTTCCATGGATCCCCAAAGACGTTCAAATATTGCTGAAAATTCACCTATTGGACGAAGAAGATGCACCTAGTTCACCATGCCCAGCTGACCCCACAGTTGTACCATGCACTTGGTAGTTGACCCAGGACCTGTATGATGATGTGGCATCACTTACACCATCATCCAAGCCCTTGTAGATGGTCTACAAGTATCTTCGATCTATTTGGAGACTCATGAAGTTACTTGTGTGCCCTCACACCCATTGGGAGCACCACAGGTTTATTATTTGGAAAACAAGGGGCCAACCCCTTGTCCACTACTTTTGGGAGTCCTATTTCTAATTATGGCACCTATGGACTTCACTAGGTCTCTTATAAGGCCCAACAACATGTACTATTGGTCATTCGACTTCTTGAGAGGCTTGTTTTTTTGTTTATAAGCTAGTTTGGTGGGCTTGTCACCAAAAGTTAGTTATTTTATACATTATTTTATTTTAGGGGCTAATTAGGCCTAATTAGCTAAATCGAACTCATTAGAAGTGTATAAATACAAGTGATGTGATTTCATTTTAGGATCATCACTTGGATTGGACTTGTATCTCTTTAGAGAACTTCACTATCCTTCTTGGAGGATGAATTTTGGAGCATGGAATGAATTTTGATGTTTGGATTATTTCTCTTGTCTTGGAGCTTCTTGATTGGCAAAGTCTTGATGGTTGGATATACTCTTAATACAGGTAAGTGCAATTTAACGCTATTTTCTCTTTCAATTTTTGTCACATACGTTGTTAATGAGATTTCGCTATACTAGGGCTAATTTACTGCATCCATTTATGTGAAGTTGTGGAAATTTAGTTTCTAGATAGTGATGCTTCATGTATGGGCCATGTATTATGAATGAATGTTCTTAGAGATGCTTCTTCATTGAAATTCATCTTGATAAGCCATCTATTTTTGCAAAACGAAGTATAAATTTCTTGAAGCTGCTTTTGTTGCTACCCTAGTGCCGTGCAAAGTTGTCTTTGAGGCCTCCTTGACATAGAAAATTCAATATCCATAGTCATAATTCCTCTTGACTCCAAATCTCCAAAAAGGCTTAGGCGCTGGTCCACCATAAAGGTGATCACCTTAAACTTATTTACTTTTTCTCACCTTTTCTTTTCTAGGCCTAGCCCATTAGGTCACCGAGGGCATCATTTATCTCACAAACCACCTACTCAAAAAATTCGATCTCTTGGCATCCTCTACGCTGGTGTGTTTCCTAGGTAACCTCCCATTTTGAAGAAATTTCGATGGTGGGATTTTGAGATATCTCAAGCCCTAGCCTCGAGATTGAATCTTCCCCTTGGTTTCCTTAGGCTAGAAACCTCATTGGGACCCTCATATTGCCTTGCACAAAAATTCCTTCTTTGGTCCCTTTCTCCCTAGGAATAGGTCAAGCATATCATTGGTTGCTAAACCCTACCCCCTTGACCTAATCCTAGGTCCACTTGGTCCTGTTGTCCCCCGGATTGTACATGCACCGTGACAATGCTCAGGACGGGGGTCGTCACTCTGATCCTTGTCCACTCTATTCTAGCTATCTCCCAACAACAAACTATGGGGGCTAGTCCCTATGGAATGAAGTGAAGGAAAACAAGTTGAGAATCTACTTACTTGGGAGACACGGATGAGTGGCCTAACCACTTCGTTGAGATTAAGCAAGATTATTGATTAAATTAGATTTTATATTATGAGACGAGTGCCTTAATGGAGTCACAAATTCTTGTTTCTTATGAATTGGAACCAAATGACAGGATGGACACCCGCTGCTTGAATGATTGACTAATCTATATGATATTCAAATCCTAGGACCTATGTGAGATGCATAGATTTTGGTAAATTTTAGTTAAATGCCTAGTTTAAGTGTAACCTTTTTTTAACTATTTTGAAGCTGGGCTCCAAGGTAGGTTGTGGGAAGGAGGCTAACAGGAAGTAGGCTAGGGCTTGATTAACGATACCTTTTGTTAGACTTCTATCATCCGATGCCTTTGACACTGCAGGGACTGTGGCTCTGACGACTGTAAGGTCACCGTGTTAACCATCGAAGAGTTGCCGAGGTCCCTCAAGCTAAATAAGAAGGGTTTTCCTATGTCTCTATCAACCTAGCTTATGTTAGAGGTAAATTATTAGCGCAAATCTAGATCTAGTATGCTTATGCAAGAGATTATGAGTGAGATTTATCTTGAGCTAATATTTTCTGAAGTTGTTTAAGTACTTAATTAGGATCTTTTTAAGAGTATTTAGCAATAGTGAATTGCAATCTTAAACAAGATAAAATGCTTAGAGATACAAGTGCAAATTTCAATAATATTTCACAAGATGCCAAATAATCCAAGACCCCAAATGCTAACAATGTTGATCACAGATTTATGATAGTTTATACCAACAATACTACTTCCGAAGAATAAGATCTTATCAATGTATAACAACAGTGCATAAACCACTTTAAATGATGAAACTTGCCCAACACATGAAACATAAAATTTTCAATTTGGCCAACAATGTGAACTAGCTTGTTTAGATCACTTTAAGAGGATGTATTCAATAAAATTTCAGATTTGATTTTTTGATTTACAACAGTAAGCAAAGACAAACCAACAAGATAAAACTGCCAAAAACTAGATGGCTTATATGCCAAAAATAAAATGCACTAGAACTTGAAAATTTCAATTTTAGGGCTTTCAGCGAGTTTGACTCAGCGAATTTCAGAACTGATATGTTTGTTATAACAATGACTTAACTACAGATCAACAAATTAATCAAGCCAAAACAAAGATGCCCAATATTTCTAAAAATAGAAAATTCAAACTCAAATTGAAATTTTTTAGTCCTAGTCAAGCATATATTTCAAAAATATTTTAGACTTGAATTTCGAAGTTACGCAATATATTACAACAAGCTAAAATGTTAGATCTAGGTCAAATTAGAGATGCCCAAGTGGCCAAAACTTGTGAAAACTTAGATTTTTCAATTTTAATCGATTTTGGCCAATTAAAATATGATTTTAGGGCTTAGATATTAATGATCTAACTGCTGTAATAAATTGAAGCAAAACAAGGGTTTAAAGCAATGTTGTAGTTATCGTTATTGGGATATTACCGGCGAGGGGAAAAAAATCATAAAAATCGGAAAAGAAATCGTAAAATACAAAAATATTCATTTTTTTCAATTTTTTTAATATCTAAAGCATCTACAATATAAAATAAATACATTGACACATAAATATGATAAAAGAACTAATATATAAGATGTGTAATATCATTTCTAGTGCTACATCACACATAACAGTGAATCGTGTCATGAATAGTAAGTCCTGACTCCTGAGTCTCAACTCAGCCTCAAAATATCAACAAAAAATATAATAGTGTATCTCATATCATGAGTCATAATGTCATATACAATGAAATGAACCAAATAACTAAAGTCTAATACTATTGATTTCCTCTGCCCCTCTTGTGAGAAAATGCAATAGCTTTCCCTTTCCCTCTAGATGTAGATGCCAGTGGAGTTGGCAGTGGACTCTGCTATGCTCTAGAAGCTGAAGAACTAGGAGCTATACCACGTTCTCTACTGGTGGTAGGGGTAGCCCGGGTAGGTGGTGTCACCTCCTCCTCCTATTGCTCCTCCTCCTCCTCCTCTTCCTCCTCCTGCTCTAACCAATCATCGGCAGAATCCATGAGAGGCATCTCGGCCTCAACCCTCCATACAGCAGTGGTGTCAATCCCATCCAATGAGATGGCCTCCATATCAGGTATCCTCTCAAGTTGCCTCACCCACAATCGAAGATTGTAGTAGACATAGACCATGTCATTAAGTCGCTGGGACTCTAACCTGTACAAAGATTATGAAATAATAATTATAAAAAAGATATTGTTTAATGAATTCAAAAAATTATTTGGAAATTTGCAATATTTTAAGTTTTAAGTTTAATCTGTTGTGCTTCTTGTTCTTTATTTTTTTCAAATACACTCTAGTTGCCCTTGCATCCTGAGGAGCTACATGTTTGGCTAAGGATTCGAATGGCAAGCTTTTGTAGAAGGGGTACCCTAGCACCATACATTCTCCACCATGCATCTACAACAAAATTACAAATAAAATTTTAAATAAACATAAGAAAAAAATGAAATTTGAAAGTTGAAGCAAAGTATGAAGTTATGAACTTGAAGAGATAATGAAATTTGAAACAAATTAAAAAATATTTGGCATTTTAGTCGTCCTATCAGTCACAACCATGTCAAAGCCAAATGTGCCACTTGTCATCCTGTATGTCTCAATTTCTTTTGAGATTGCTGTACGTTCTGCTGGAGATCACACCATCCTCTGAACACAGGTTAAGAATCCATCCATGATCTCAGTATCAAATACGAACCCACATGGGTAAGAAAATGCGGGGTTCAGGTAGATCCCTGCAACATGAATGGGACGATGGAGTGTGTTGTTCCATCGTTTATCAATCACTTCCCATAAGAGGAGTTGTCTCTGAAACCCCTTATCTCCCTTATTATCACAGTAGGCCCGAATGGATTCTTTGGCCCTGTCCATGGTTTCATACAAATAGCCCATTGCGGGCTTCTCACAATCAACTAATCGAAGAACCTTTACCAAAGGTTTAGTAATGGTGCACACCTCCTGCACTTCTGCCCAGAAGTTTTCCTGGTATGAAACTAATCTGCATATGGCCTCTCCCTCTGGTTTGCGGCTCATTGTTAAAGCACGCCACTCTTCTGAAAGAAACATTTTCTTCACATCCCACATAGAATTCAAGAGGGATTGAAGAGATATGAAACTGGTGGAAAACCGTATAATGGCGGGGCGCACCAAATCTTTGTTGTTGGTGAATTTTCTCATCAAGCTAAGCACAGATGTATGATTATATATAAATTTTATAATGCTTTTTGATGACTCAACAATATCTTTGCCAAAGAAAATTTTCCCTATGTCCTCCAACATCAAATCAATACAATGTGCAGCACAAGGTATCCAAAATAAAGTAAGATGTCTCTCTATAAGCATCCTGCTAGCAACAACATAATTTGCAACATTGTTCGTTATGACTTAGACAACATGTTCTGCACCCACCTCCAAAATAAACACATCCAGCAAATCACATAAAGTTTTTGCATCTTTGATATGTGAAGATGCATCAATAGATTTCATAAACATTGTCCCATTGGGACAACTAACTAAGAAGTTTATAAGGATTTTCCTCTTTTGGTCGGTCCAACCATTTGACATCACAGTGCATCCTGTTTGTGCCCATGATGCCCTAAACTCCAATCTTTTGGTGCAGTCAATCTTTTCATTTTGAAAAATCCGGCCTCTAAAGTCATCATAAGAAGGGATTTTGTACCCTGGGCCAACAGTTGCAATAACATCAACAACAGGCTCGAAAAATGGATTATTCCTTGCAACACTGAAAGGAATATCACTCCAATGGAAAAATTTGGCTAACAACTTGTCAGCTTGTTTTTTCTCAATTTTTTTTAAGCATTGAACTGATAGATGGTTGTGAACCAGGTGTGGTTCTAGGAACAAAAAATGATGAGGTAGCTACTAGGTTGGTTGTAGATATTGATGCTGAAGTAGAACTAGTGCCACTTCTTTGTTCACCTGAGCCTAACACCCTCTTTGCTATTTGCTTTTTCATTTTTGCTTTGGCTTCTCTATTGTGCTCTAAATTTTCCAATGATCTCATGGATCTTCGGATGGTTTCCGGATTTGTATTTGAGCAAGGCCCTACATCAAATCCATGGATTTGTGCAAGGTGATACTTCAATCTATAAACCCCCTTCTGACATATGCTGCCCACACAACTTGCAAGACAAGTTTCTTCTATCAAACCCCCCATCTTGTTCACCAAATTCCCACAGAATGTCCAATTTCCTTGGCATGTTTGTAACTTGGTTGAACTCTTGACTCTTGAGTTTTAAATTTGTAAGATGAAGTTTGAACTTTGAAGTTGAATGTGAACCTATGGCAAAATAAGGATTGCAAGTTACAAAAATAAAAAAAAGTTACATACATGAGTAACATGAGAAAACACATTGAATTTTTGACAATTTAATAAAGAAAAACACCATCAAATCAACTCAAAAATATTTGATAAACCAATGGGTTATACAAACCCAACCAAAAAAAAAAAACCAAACCAAAACACATAAATTTGGTGCCCATACCAGTTTGCCAGAGAAAATTGATCGTCTTCTTCTCAACTCTCAATCCACTAGGGGTTTTGAGTCGTTTTCTCCTCCAATCAGTGCCCAATCGACCAAGGTTTTTCTCCTAGGTCACTCCCAATCCACCGCTGCCGCTGTCTGATGAAATGAATAATTTTTTTTTTCCTTTTTTTGGTGTTTATAACCCGCTGTCTGCCGGCCTGATGGTAAAAACCATATCGAATCGCGATAAAAATGAAATTATCGCAAAAAAAATACGCGTAAAAATCGGGCGATTTTATCATTGTTTTAAAAAAATCGCGATAATACAATAAAATCACGATTTTTCACATCATTGGTTTAAAGGTCAAACCCTAGGCCCAAGGCCTTGAAGATCCCACCGTTGAAAACCGTTGAAACTTTGGGATCACTCTGCCACTTGGAAAATAAGATTTTTGAGACCCTAATCCTGTAAAATGCCAATTATTTAGCCTTAAAACTTTAGATTAGGGTTTCAGGTCAATTTTGGAGCAAAAGAAGACAAAAATATGAGAATGAGGCAAAGGGAAGTGAATTTGCAGGGATAAATGGGCTAGGATGATTTATCGGGTTACAAGGATGAAAAATATGGCCAAAAATTGAAAACTTGCGATTCAATTTTTTTTTTAATCAAATCTGAAGTTTTCCATCAAATCTTCAGTAAATGTCTCTGCAAAATTGTCTACAGATCAGATCTTACTGTCAAAGGCCTAGATCTAGCTCTTCTCTCACTTGATTCCTTGATCCAACCTGCAAAAATGAAAATAAAAACACTCAAACCCCACATATATACAAAATACTAAAAATCCCCAAAACCTGAGTTAAAAAATAATTTGCAAGTTAGATCTACAAAACTATTCACAAGATCTACAAATATACAAGGGTTTTAAAAATTTTAAATTTTTTATAAATATATTTTTATGGAGTTTTTTCCTTTGAAGAATGGCTAAAAATACTTTAGAAACCCCAATGTATACTATAGCCTTAGCGAAGATTTAATCCACCATATAAATATTTGGAATCCAAGCAACAATGATTCTTGCCTAAGTTTGTGAACTTGGAGGCCAAGGACTAAAGTACCTGCAAACACTATGAATTTATCTCAAAATAATTTGTTAGATTGCATTGGGAATCAAACCACCTAAGATTAGCCCAAAACTATCAATAGTATGGTTCTATCTCCATCTAATGAAAAAACAAATCTTACCAATATTCAACACAACATAAAGATGCCCGTAGTCAAGCACATACCACAAATCAATAAGCAAGAACACCTTGAATTGCACCCCAAAGTCTTTATTATGATTGAAAATTGGTTCTCAGCTGGACAATAGTTACAATGCTACTTCAATAGAAATTTTCTAGCCATAGATCAAGATGACTAGAGACTCAAATGACTCTCTAATTTATAGATAAAACCTCCAAATGGAAAACTAACAGCTAGTTTCTTTGATCCTTGTTGTTGATAAATATTTCAAGATCTTTTAATCTTGATTTCTTTTTTTTGAAGAATTTTCGAATTTATTATTTAATTCCATTTTAATTAGCTGAAATTAATTATTTAGAGCCAATTTCCTAAAAAAATTGACTTTGACTTAACCACCAAAGTCCAAGGGTCCAAATTTTCTTGAAAAAGACAATATTCCCTTAGTGGAGGACTTTTAAAAATTGATTTTTTCAAGACTCACAAATTCTTCCATTTGGAGAATTTATTTTCCTAGACAATTTAATTTTGTCTCTAATTAATTAATTTTTTGGCTTAGGATTTAATTTTATTTTGCCAGAAAAATTAATTAATTTACACATGAGGGGATTAATCTTTTTTCCAACTCTCCAATATATATGATTTTTCATTTACAAGATTCAAAGAAAGAATACACATTCGTCTTAGACCCTCAAGACACATAACCCATCTGCGATTCAATATGATCTAGTAAACCAAGTGATTTGTAATAAAATAATTTAGCCAATTAACTTAAATTATTCCCAAACCACTTTTACATCAGACTCGACTAAAGCACTAGGACTCACCTAGTATTTTGACAACAAATTTCACTCTAACTTTGGAGGTTTAAGCTGGAGGGAATAACTCTTCTAATTAGCCATGTCCAAAAACACAGGTAATCAGTGGGGTTAAAAAAACCTCCTAGGATGGAATTCGTCATCAAATTATAGGCTTACCTAGGTTGTTACATAGACTTAGGGTTTTACTAAGATCATTTACAATATATAATTTGCAAAATGGGATGACCATGACAAATCCATTGCTGATATGTGATTTGATCTTTGTTGAAAAAAGTAGGTACTTTCGTTTCCTTGGAACTTTGACGAATCCAGTGCGACAGGTCCCATGTGGTCTCATACACCATTAAAGATAATCTTTTAAAGATCACTTGGAATCCAAGTCTTTATAAGAATTTTAGGGCTTAGGAACCTCCATTATAAGATACAGACCTTGAACCTAAACCTTGAAATTCTCCTTAAGCCCTTCCTTGAGAGCCTTTCAAACTTGCACACCGAAGCAAGAAAGCCACATATTTGAGCCTCTCTTGTGAATAGGCTTCTAGGATCACCCCTCACCCTATCATTGATCAGTCCATTTTGTGATCCTTATCATAATGGGTCTCCTCCCATTGTTGCAAGTTCGTAAAGAGTAAGGAGCCTTAGCTGTGGTGACAGTGGCTATTGCTCCATTGTTGCCCTTAACCTGGTAGTAGCCCTTCAAGGATCCCCTTTTAGGACCCCTGCTAGTTTGAGTGGTGACAAGCCCAAAGCCTAAAAGAAATCCCTGCAAGACAAAATTGAAAGATGAGCTTTTGGAAATTGACAAATGTGGGTTCTCCTTGAGTATTTCAAGAATGGGTTGATTCTTTTGAGAACTTCCCCTCATGCTTGAAGCTTGATCCAAAGGAATATTTTCTACACAACTTCACATAGACAAATATGATCCTTATGGGGTTAATTACATGCAATAATGTGAAATTTTTAGAGATATATTGGACATCAACTAAAGCATTTTCTATCTAGAGCAAGTAAATAATCCTTATGCTAATGTAAAATAGCTATACATTAACACAACTTGAAAAACATAATGGAAATAATAGCATAATGAAATAAGTAGATAGACAAGAGCAAAAATATCAAGATATTACTATACACAAGGAGAAGAAGACCTCAAATATAACCCAAAATTGTTTTGTATTAATTTGCAAAAGAGTGTACAATCCAACAGTGTATCCTTAAGCCCAATAGCTCGTATCAATCATTGCATAGTGAGAGCCCATTGCTCACTTAAATAGAAATTTGGGTGCCAATCCCAAGACAAATAGGTGACAATCCCAATGCTCTTTCATACAAATTTGAATTTCCCAAGTGGCAACTCAATTTCTTCCTCAGAGGCCCACGCAATCCTTGATGAGGAGCTAGAATTAGATGAGAGTATATGTGGGAGAGTGAAGTGGAGTGGTAGGAGACTGCTCTCCACCTCACTTAGGTAAACTCTAATCCAATCTCAAGTCAACTCATGATATCTCCTTGAAGCTCGAGTTAACTTCCTCAAATCATGGATCTTGTCATTGCAACTTGTTGTCTTCTCCACAAAAATTTCGATTTGCTTGATTCGTGGCTTATGTGGAGTCACATCACTTGGTAACTCAACTTAGACCTTTAGATGAATTTCCATCTCATTTCCACAACATTTGAGCATGTGTGGATATTTGTTTTTCTCAATTTATTTAATTATTGGGCTAATTTATTGCCATATTTTCCACAAAACTTAGGAAAAATGGGTTTTGATGGACTAGAACTTATTTTTTACCTGTCAAAGTGTGTCATAGTAGAAAGTTGAGGGTGAGAGGTGTAATTTTGAGCACACATACCCCATACAACTTCTCTAGTCATCACTTATTACATTTTACATTTAGATTTTATTCAAATTTCCGCCTTGCAGGGAATTAAAATAATTAAAAAATTGACCCCTAGACCTAATAAAATTCCACAAAATTTTACAACGGATCTAGTATGGTAATATACAGTGACTCTAGACACTAGGACTCACCCAAAGCTTCGTTATTAAGTCGCACTCCGACTTTGGGGTTATGCTTGGAGGAAAAAGCTCAATTAATTATTAAGTCCCCATAAACACCTAATAATTAAAATAGTAAAAAAAACCTCCCAGAGTAAACTCACTTGATGACAAGGTCCCAAGTTACTTAGGCTTGTTACATGACTCAACTCAGTGTACTAGCATCACTTTACATCACCCCTGTAGGGATTTTGGAATCTAAGTACATCAGAGGAAGATGAGAAGAAGAAGTTAGAGTTAAAAGACTCTGATAATATATGAACTATAATGGTACATGAAGCCTCTGACATATCCTCAGGCTTAGTCTTCAAAAAGAATTTCAGGTACAACTTCAATGGTCAACAGTCCCCTTTTTTAGTTTCCTCTATAATACAACTAGGATGGATTTCCAGGGTACGTGATGGCTAGGTCACAGGAGTAGGAGTATGTCATCAAAGGTCGTAGAGGGATTTTGAGGAGTTTTCTAGGGTTCAACGGTGTTCGCTTGGCATATTCCATCATCAGGGTTTGCACAACTTGCTTTTGGTTTTGATGCATTTTGATAATTCCTGTAAAACTAGGTTATTATTGAGCCCAACATAATTAATTAGGCTTAAGGTGGCATTTCAAGAGGAATATTTGATGGAATGCCTTAGTGTAATAGCTCGTTGGAAGAGGAACGAGAAAATCTACCAGATGGGATGATGAGAAGTGACTTCCAGTAGCCAGAGAAAGTATGGTGGGCGATTTACCATTTTCGCAGATTAAGAGTGACTTTAATTAGTCACTTAATTCAATAAAAGAAGGGGAACATAATTATTTGAAGGAAAAACACCAAAAGTGACTTAAGTAAATAAAACAAAATTAAAAAGTCACTTAGATGAAGTCAAGGGGGAGCTTCTAGAATAATAATAAAATAATAAAATAAAATATCTCTAGATGATTGCAGATCTATCTATCGAGCCTTTAAAACGAGGAGAAGGAGATCTGTGGTGAACTAAAAGGATTTCTGCCTTAGGGTTTCGGGAGGCAATAGATTTCCCGCTCACCAAATAATTAAATTCAACAGAGTTTTTAACAATGAATTCGTTTATTTCCAAATGATATGATAACCTTAATATATATCATTCAACAATATCAATATTATATATATTTCTTTTTTTCAACAGATACGACAAAAACCCAATATTAAAGTAAATATATTATTCGACAGTTTCCAACAATGCCACAAATATTGACAGAGAAACGTGTCCAACCATTTGGCAGTTTCAGTAAAGTTATTATTTGACAGTTTCCAACAATGCCACAAATATTGACGGAGAAACATGTTCAACCATTCATCAGTGATACTATTAAACCCAATAGAATCGCGGACTGCACAATTTCTAGATTATCTATCAATTCTACAGGACATAAATTCGCACCACATAGTTCACAGTCTAACATTAATATATATTGCTGTCCTGGCCAAAATTTTCTGGTTTCAAATCTATTTCCTTACTTGATTACGAATTGTTCCTGTCATATGCCATCTATTCCACTTCAGAAAATTCGCCACTACTTCAGGTGACTGAATTCCGTTATAGGAATATATGGATTGTATGGTTCAAGAGCTTAATTCTTAATTATTTCAACAAACACAAATTTGGTACATGCGAGTGCCGTCTACCTTTGTTACAGGAAAGTCCACAATTGCTTCAGAATGCTGAACCCACTAAAAGATTTCCAGAATGCGAGGTTCCACCAGTTGACTATTTCAGAGGCCTCTATTACAGTGCTGTTCAGGGTGTTGGATAACTTCAGACTGTGTGTAATTTTACAGACAACCCTATTGGGCTTCGACCCTTAGTTGATCGCAGTAATATTATCTTCTCAGAGAGTTCACTATTCTATAATTTTGTATATCCTCAGACCACAACAATTCGTATGACCTGAGACTGTAATTCTTAGACTAGAATCTCGTGCGATATTCTTGTGCCAGAACAAAATTCAAGAACCTAACAGAAAACCCTTGTTGCCCTTTAGACGAAGTTCCTGTGCCAAACAAGGAATCAGACCAACAAATAATTTGTTGCCTAAAGATGATATTGTCTATGCCAGAACAAAGAAGAAAAGGTAGAATGGTGTCAACTAGGGTGGAATCTTTCACCACTAAAATTGACAAGAAGAAAGGGGTCTTAAAACCCTCAGAGCCTCAGGTTTAAAAAAAACAAAGACAGACAAATGATCCACGACTGATGCCCAAAACGAACTCAATCCTTCTTTATTTATAGCTTTTCTAGAGGGGTTTCATCTTCTTAAAAGATTGAGTGACCCTTACTCAAAACCACACATTTGGGTTTATTTGCCCAGCTGCCCCAAAACTCACCCAGAATTGGAAATTTTGGGGTTTTCCCCTTTCTTGAGGACTGTAGCCTACGGGGATCAATAGACTATTTCGTCCCTTAGGCCAATTAATCTCTTGGGAACATCACATTCCCCCCTTCCCGACATTGCTTGACCTCAAGCAACTGCAAACGGGGACACACAACGTCTTCATCCTTGGAATCTACAACCTTGTTGAAATAAGACTTTGAATTTATTACAAGACTTTGAAGTGAAACAAGAACTTGAAGGATGCTTGAACTCACAGGGTCCCATATTTGATTCCTTCTGCCTATTCATGTGTTTAAAAGACTAAGACAAATCTTCCCATTTACATACAGATTGGGATTTAATTGAAGACCTCCAGAATGATAGTGTATTGATGGTGCGCGAGGATACTCTGTTGGAAGATGTATACCAAAGAAGGAAAGGTCATCTGGATATGGTGTATCAGCTGCTCCAATAATTACAACCCTAAGCAAACCTATCTGGTTCTCATATATTCTACCATAAATTGCATCTGACAAATTCTTTTCTAAGGCAGTCCCTTCTTGTTGTACCTTTTTTGTCCATTGATGCTGATCAGTGGGCTGGCTGGTTTTGTTTAAGAAGAAATGGTCGACAGTATCCTTCACAATATCACGATGCATTACATATTCAGATTCATTTTTGTCAGCCAAATCAGACAAAGGATCCTCCTTTTTCTGCTTCTTATCAGTACTATGTACATTCCCCTGAATCATCTACACACTTTTTGAAACACTGCTCTTGATTGTTAATCCTACAAATAATATATCTTGAATTCTCTTTTGGGGTATATAACTCTGCTTCCCCTTTCCCTTCTAGCATAGATGAGTCATCTATAGGGAATAGTCATCCATCGATTTCAGCAGATGATACTGTGAACCTCTCATGAATTCTTTTTCCTTGAAAATTTCCAAATCAGCCCTATCAAGAATATGTTTATGGGCACACTGTCCATGATTACTCAAATTTGATGCATCTAACAACATTATGTATCATCGAAACCCAAGCAAACCCCTGGCAAGCTGTGCAACAATTTTAAATGCAGCTTGAGAAATTGTAAAAGTTCCACTATTCCTTTGGTTCAATCTTTCTTTGCACAAATAACACTTTTCCCATGTGCAGTAGTATGATCACTGTATGCATCAATCTGGAACAAAGAATATTCCTCAACTTGTTGCTCTTGATCAGGTATAGACATTCCGTCAGAAACAACAATCTCCCAACTAGCAGCATCATTCCTATTATCTGGTTTTCCTCATCAGTGCCACTCTGGGTTGAATCATCTTCATATTCATCTTTGGGAACACCGATAAAATCTTGTGGTCTAACATCTAAGACGCCATCCTCCTTGTTGCTCAAACAATGAAGTTTGCGATGTGCTAGTTGGATATATGCAAAAATTGCTTGTTGTACAACACAACCACAGATCAGGATGGTCTCAAACTTGGGAGATTCCTGCATTGCCATCATTACAATTTCAACAACTGTAGGAAATTCTCCAATGCTATCATGAAGGTTTCTGGCGACGTCCACTCCACTCAGCACTAAAAAGTCCTTTTTGGCAGTCTGCTGTCCTAAAGGAAAAATTTATGTAAACCCCTGGAGCTTGCAACCATGTGCATATGTCTCATAACCTTGAACAGATTTTGAGCTTCTGAAAGTCTTCATTGCTCCTACCATGGATGCAGGTGTTGATTTGTATAGCTTGGGTGGTACTCCAAGCCCTAGGGTTCAGTGTTTGGAGTCTTGTGGGCTTGGAACCCAAGGATGGGGTTTTGCACCCAATCGTGTTTGGGGCAATTCTGGAGGCACATTTCTACATGTGATGGCATGAGACGATAGAGGGCAGAAAGGAGAATCCAGTGCTTCGAGAATCGTCGAATTCCAAGTTGTAGAAGTGGAGAAATGAATTTTTGAAGTTGACAATTAATTATTGGTTTTCAAGTCATGTAGGCTTGATGTAAAATTAGCCAATAGATGTGTCTATTCATCTATTTGTTGGAGCCCCTCTTTAGGCTATAAAATGAGGGTGATGGCATGTTGTTTTAGGCATCCAAAAGTGTAACAAACACTTGATCACAAACTCGTTGAAAAGAAGAACACTCTGATTTAGCCAAAGCAAAGGAGGAAGCGACAACGTGGAGTTTAGGGCTGTTTCTAGGGTCTGTTTGAGGGTCGAGTTTGCTGGAAGGGAGGTTGAGGTAGCCCCCTAGAGGGCTGAGGCAGATGTAAGTGTTTGAGTCTGTTTGGGCACTGTTTTGTGGGCAGATGTCTATCATCTTGCTGGTCGTAAGCTACAGGATTACTCTGTGCTAGGCCGCAGGCCATAGCACCACAATAAGGTGTGTGTAGGGGCAGATTAAGGGCCAATATATGCCTACTACAGCAGCGTGGTAGAGGAGGGGTCTCCTAAGATTAGGCCGCATATTTTGGGAGGTTGCTAAGGGCTGTTCAAGGGTCGGTTAGTCGCTGTTGCAGCCTGCAAAGTATGCCCTAACCAGTGATAGTCAAGGGCAGTGCAAGGACAACAGACTTGGAGCGGAGGCTTGATGTGTGTTGGGTCAAGCAGTGACCAGATTGGATCAGTTTGACTTGCAGCCCGTGGGAGCCAATTTGGAGGCTTGTTTGAGTGACCATAAGCCTTCATCGGTTCAGATTCTGTAGTGATTGAATTGGGTACCATTGATCTGATTGGAGAGCAGTGTGTTGGCTACCCAAAGTAGCCCTAGAGCAACATATATGAAGGACGTTATTTGGTGTGTGATTGGGTGAAGTTTGCAACCTTATGAGTAGCTCTTTGATGGACAGAAGAGGCTACTAGAAGGTAGATCGGAGCTCAGGAATTAGGCCTACCCAGGGAGTAGATTTATGAGCCTGTGTACATGCAACATAAGTGACATGCAACATTGTTAGGTGGCAGCCCTCCTGGAGTCTCGATGTGTATTGGCCTTGATGGACTAAGGCACTACTAGTATGTAATACGAAAGCGAAGGACTAACAGGACAAGATACGACATAGAAGCTGCAATGAAGTTTGTCATTGTATCTTGTATAAAATAGACGGTTGTATTATCCAGAATTTGGTTTAATATAACGAAGATTGGTGATTATACATATTGTATAATTTTGTTAAAGCCATGTATATTTGTGCATATGTGATTTACTGCTTTATATTTCCGCTGTGCAAAGTAGTTTATGGTTGAGATTCTTGGTTTGGTAGCGTCTGTGATTTTAAGACTCTAACCTAAACCCAAGGTTTTGCAAATTCAACATGGTATCAGAGCATGTCTGAGCTACTTTGGAAGTCAGTGAATCAGAGTTGTGCGCAACAAAGTATAGTGTGAAAGGGAGTTGGTCACATTGTGAGTGAAGGGTTCACTACAATGTCGAAGTTGCAGGCAGGTCTTTGGTATGAGGATAGGTTGGAGGGGTTGTCCAACTATACTCCTTGGAAGGTAAGGATCAAGTTGGTCTTGCAGGTCAACAAGATCTGTGATTTTGCCAAGAAAGGGATCAAGAAGCCAACCGACCCTAAGGAGTTGGAAATATGGGATGATTTGGATGGGAGGGCGAGATTGATCATCCTAGATGGTGTGAAGGATGCCCTAATACCTCATTTGTCTGAGAAGAACAATGCACATGAGATGTGGATGGCTCTCTAGAATTTGTTCCAGAATAAGAATGAGAACCGGGTATTGGTATTGGAGAATAAGTTGAAGTCCACCAAGATGATAAAGCGTGAAAGTGTGACCTCGTATTTGACGAGATTGTCTCAGGTCAAAGATGAGCTTGCTGTTATTAGTGTGACTATCTCAGATGGATATATGGTAAGGATTTCCTTGAAAGGTTTCACCGAGGAATGGAAGCCCTTCATCAAAGGGATCGTTTCCAGGGAGAAGCTGCCAAACTGGGATAGGCTATAGGATGATTTCATTCAGGAAGAGTTGCGAGATGAGGATCTTCATCTGAAGAAGAGGGCTTTAGATGATGACATGGCACTTGTAGCGCGAATCAAGGGTATGCAAAAGGACTCGAGTAAAGTCAAGTGTTTCAACTCTGGCGAGATGGGTCATTATTTGTCAAGATGTCCGATGAAGAAGAAGGGAAATGATGAGAAGAAGAAAGGAAAGCAAGTCACCAGTGTTGCCACTTCAACTGAGATAGATGATCTCTCCAGAAGATTGGAAGAGAGGACTTTGCTATGATTTCCCATTTCTCGCACGATACTATCAATGAGGATGGATGGTACGTGGACAGTGGTGCGACGGAGCATATGACAAGGTCACAGGAGATTTTTGAGACTAGCTGAATGGGACTCGAAGTTGCACATGATGTTGGGTGACAAGAGTTAGTTGGAAATCCGAGGATTGGGCGTTGTGCCATTCAGGATGAAGACAAGACGTGTGATGCGGGTCCAAGATGTATTGTTTGTACCAGGCCTCAGATATAGCGTGATTTCCGTCTCGATGATCGAGAGGAAGGGGTTTGAGGCCTTGTTCCAAGATGGGAAGGCAAGACTCTGGCCCAGAGGCTCTAAGTCCAATGGGATTGTACTTGGAGTTAGAGAGCATGGTCTCTACAGGTTGGCGTGCAAGCCTATGGATCATGGAAAGAAGCAAGTGGAGTAGGTGCAGGTTTCAAAGAAGTAGGAGCAGGGGCAGGGTTCAAAGGAGCAGGTACAGGTTCCTAAGAAGAAGGTAAACCTTCCCAAGAAGAGCCAGGTTCCAGAGACTCAGAGGGAGTCTAGTTCGAGAGGGAGATTGCAGATTTAGAGGGAGACTCTGCAACCCAAGAAGAGCGCGTGGTCACTGGGGAGAAAGGATGCTTCTACAACTGGCAAGAAGGAATCATGGAGAGAATGGAAGACGTTACAGGATAAGAAGAAGAAGCAGGGTGCTTCAAGCAGTGACAATGACACTTCCGAGAAGCGCGTAGTTCACTGTACAGGGATTGCTATGATTGTGAGCGCTAGGAGTTGGACAAGTGTTGCCAGCGGTGATGACAATGACGAGTTACTTCCTAGTCTTGGCCATACCTCTCGCTAAGAGAGAGTGTTGATTTGTGTAGCTTGGGAGGTAGTCCAAGCCCTAGGGTTTACGGTTTGGAGGGCTAAGCGCCACAAGTGTCACTTGTGGGCTTGGAACCCAAGGATGGGGTTTTGCACCCAATCATGTTTGGGGCAATTCCGGAGGCACATTTTTACATGTGATGGCATGAGATGATAGAGGGCAGAAATGAGAGAATCCAACACTTCGAGAATTGTCAAATTCCGAGTTGTAGAAGTGGAGAAATGAATTTTTGAAGTTGACAATTAATTATTGGTTTTCAAGTCATGTAGGCTTGGTGTAAAATATAGCCAATAGATGTGTCTCTTCATCTATTTGTTGGAGCCCCTCTTTAGTCTATAAAAAGAGGATGATGGCATGTTGTTTTAGGCATCCAAAAGTGCAACACACACTTGATCACAAACTTGCTGAAGAGAAGGACACTCGAATTTAGCCGCAGCAAAGGAGGAAGGGACAATGTGGAGTTTAGGGTTGTTTCTAGGGTTTGTTTGAGGGCCGAGTTTGTTGGAAGGGAGGTCGAGGTAGCTCTCTAGAGGGCTGAGGCAGAGGTAAGTGTTTGAGTCTGTTTGGGCATTGTTTTGTGGGCAGATCTCTATCATCTTGCTGGCCGTAAGCTACAAGATTACTATGTGCTAGGCCGCAGGCCATAGCACCACAGTAGGTGTGCATATGGGCAGATTAAGGGCTGATATATGCCTATGACAACTGTGTGGTAAAGGAGGGGTCTCCTAAGGCTAGGCCGCATATTTTGGGAGGCTGCTAAGGGCTGTTCAGGGGTCGGTTAGTGGCTGTTGCAGCCTGCAACGTATGCCCTAGAGCGGAAGTTTGATGTGGGTTGGGTCAAGGAGTGACTAGATTGGATCAGTTTGACTTGTAGTTTGTGGGAGCCAATTTGGAGTTATGTTTGAGTGACCATAAGTCTTCATCAGTGCATATTTTGTAGTGATTGAATCGGGTACCATTGATCTGATTGGAGGGCAGTGTGTAGAGCAACATACAAGAAGGACGTTGTTTGGTGTGTGATTGGGTGAAGTTTGCAACCTTATGAGTAGCTCTTTGATGGATGAAAGAGGCTACTAGAAGGCAGATTGGAGCTCGGGAATTAGGCCTACCCAGAGAGCAGATTTATGAGCCCATGTACATGCAGCAGAAGTGACATGCAGCATTGTTAGGTGGCAGCCCTCCTGGAGTCTCGAAGTGTAGTGGCATTGATGGACTAAGGCACTACTAGTGAGCAGTACGGAAGTGAAGGATCAGCAGGACAAGATATGACATAGAAGCTGCAGCTAAGTTTGTCATTGTATCTTGTATACCATAGACTGTTGTATTATTCAAAATTTGGTTTAATATAACGAAGATTGGTGATTGTACAATTTTGTTAAAAACCGTGTATATTTGTGCATATTTGTTTTACTGCTTTATATTTCCGCTGTGCAAAGTAGTTTATGGTTGAGATTCTTGGTTTGGTAGCGTCTGTGATTTTAAGACTCTAGCCTAGAACCAAGGTTGTGGAAATTCAACAGGAGGGTCCTGTGGATCAAGTTGCCCAGCTTTTATCACAGATGTAATGATCTGTGGTTCAAATAGTGTAACTGTTGTGGCCACTCCAACTGTCACGGGGACCTGTGGATCAAATTGCCCAGCTTTTATCACAGATGGAGGGGTCTGTGGTTCAAATAGTGCAGCTCTTGTGGCTGCTCCAACCGTTGAGGGGACCTGTGGATCAAATTTTGCAGTTTCTAATGCTGATGCACAGACACATTCAACTTGTGCATCTACCATTGATGCAGGGATCTGTCGTTCAAAATGCTCCTCTCCTATTACTGATATAGCAGCCTATGGTTCAAGTTGAGCAGTTGACATAGCCAATGTTGGGGGTTGTAGTTCAAATGGAGCATCTCCTATGGCCGAAACAAAAACTTGTGGTTCAAGCTAATCATCACCCTTAACCAATGGAGGGGCCTGTGGTTAAAGTTGAGCAGCTGCTACTGACAATGGAGGGGCCTGTGGTTCAAATTGAACAATCCACAGTGAGAGCAGGGGCCTGTAGTTCAAATTCAACAGTAGCCATAGTTGATGCAAGGACTTGTGTATCGAGTTGTCCAGCGGCTACAAATTCCACTTCCTTTCTGTTTATACTCAGAGACCATTCCCATTTCTTCTTTTTTGGCACCATATGCATGTCACTCACAACTGTTAGATAATTGTACAAAACCCTTTTGCTGGTTTGTTTCCTTGTCAAGTTTGACAAAATCAGGACCTTCTTCAAGTCCCTTGTGTCCAGGTCAACCATGCCAGAAAGGATAAACTCTTTGCCATTCATTTCGTTCACGAGCATTTACTCTGAAGTGTTCAACTTCTTTTAACTCCTCAATTGTAGGCTGATTTTGTACCACTACTTGGTCTCTGTGGTCTTCTTTACCCCATGAAGATTTCGGCTTACCAGATGTGTGCCTGATCTCTCTAGTTTCCTCATATGCTGCAACTTTTCTGTTTGACTTATTAGGAGAATGCTTTGTCAATATCTTGACTTGACCACTAGGCTTTTCCAGCATTTCAGAAGGTCTTGTATCCAGCTTCAACTGATACTACTCAGGTTTGTATTCCATTTTGTAACAGTGCCCCATAAACCCCAGATCACTATTTTTAGCATGGAAGCTTCCATTTATAATTGAATTTTTAGAGGAAAATGTATGAACCTCTGTAGTAGATGACAAGAGCCGAGAAGGTTGAAAATTATCTGAAGGAAAATCTTGCCTACAGTGGAACTCTTCACAGTCCATTAGGTCATCATGCCTTGTCAGTTTTGTGAGCTCTCCTTTCTGACTATGGGGTAGTTCTTGAAGCTTTGGGTTCCCTGCACTAGCTACTGATTTACCCCCTAAAGAATTTAGTGAGCACCGGACCATTCTGTTCCGTTCTTGCAATCTGTTAATGTTTTCTGCCTGCAGCTCTTTCAGCCTCCTCCAAAACTCTGTTTGCCAAAAATTTACTTCTGGTTGTTCTATCTTTAAACACCACCTAGGCTGGCAGGATTTCTGCTCTGATACCACTGTGATGAACTAAAATGATTTCTACCATAGGGTTTCGGGAGGCAATAGATTTCCCGCTCATCGAACAATTAAATTCAACAAAGTTTTTAACAATGAATTCATTTCTTTCCAAATGATATGATAGCCTTAGTATATATCGTTCAACAATATCAATATTATATATATTTCCTTTTTTTCAACATCTATATGACAAAAACCCAATATTAAAGTAAATATATTATTTGGCAGTTTCCAACGATGCCACAAATATTGGCAGAGAAACGTGTTCAACCATTCGGCAGTTTCAGTGACGATAATTATTCGGCAGTTTCCAACAATGCCACAAATATTGATGGAGAAACGTGTTCAACCATTCATCAATGATACGATTAAACCCAATAGAACCATGGACTGCACAATTTCTAGATTATTTATCAATTCTACAGGACATAAATTCGCACCACATAGTTCACAGTCAAACGTTAATATATATTGTTGTCCTAGACAGAATTTTCTGGTTTCAAATCTATTTCCTTGCTTGATTACAAACTGTTCCTGTCAAATGCCATCTATTCTGCTTCAGAAAATCTGCCACTGCTTCAGGCGATTGAATTCTATTATAGGAATCTATGGATTGTATTGTTCAGGAGCTCAATTCTTAATTATTTCAACAAATACGAACATGGTTTTGCGAGTGCCATCTACCTTGTTACAAGAAAGTCCACAATTGCTTCGGAATGCTGAACCCACTAGAGGATTTCCAGAATGCAAGGTTCCACTTGTTGACTATCTCAGAGGCCCCTGTTATAGTGCTGTTCAGGTGTCAGATTAAGTTAGACCGTGGGTAATTTTACAGAAAACCCTATCAGGCTTAGACTCTCGGTTGATCGCAGTAATATTATGTTCTCGTAGAGTTCGCTATTCTGTAATCTTATATTTACACAAAACACAACAATTCATATGACCTGAGACTGTAATTCATAGATTAGTATCTCATGCGATATTCCTGTGCTAGAACAAAATTCAAGAACCTAACAGAAAAACCTCTTTGCCCTTTAGACAAAGTTTCTGTGCCAAACAAAGAATCAAACTAACAGAGAATTCGCTGCCTACAGATGATATGCCAAAATGAAGAATAAAAGGTAGAATGGTGTCAACTAGGGTGGAATATTTCATCGCTGAATTTGACAAGAAAAAAGGGGTCTTAAAGTCCTCAGAGCCTCAGGCTTAAAAAAAACAAATACAGACAAATGATCCATAATTGATGTCCGAAATGAACTCAATCCTTCTTTATTTATAGCTTTCTAGAGGGATTTCATCTTCTTAAAAGATTGAGTGACCCTTACTCAAAACCCCACATTTGGGTTTTTTCGCCCAACTGCCCCAAAACTTGCCCATAATTGGAATTTTTGGGGTTTTCCCCTTTCTTGAGGACTGTAGCCTATGGGGATCGATAGGCTATTTCATCCCTTAGGCCGGTTAATCTCTTGGGAAAATTACAAGATCATTTGGGACATCTTGTATTTGTGTATTGTATATTTGAGGAGTTTTGAGAACTTGGTTCTTAGGATTTAGGTAGCCCCAGGACGGACACTCTTGGGTGATTCGGTGAAGGTGGACAAGAACCCTTCTCATCCCTTGGTGAATACATATAGAATTCACAGGTGCACTTATGATTTTTTAGTCATTTTTAAAGACCAAGTAAGCATTGGAGCATATTATTTTGGAGACCAGTTTATTTATCAAAGCTATGTCCATGTATTCTTATATTTACGAATTAAATAAAGCTGAGTTTTGCAGTGTTTCAGATGAGTTTGCAGCATTTCTGGTTTTCACATTGCAAATTTGTTTTATTTTTGTCATAATTTCATGGTGCATATTCTGCAATTGTTTGGAGAGATTTAAGCAGAAATATAATCTGGATATTACAACATACATAAGAGAAATGGTCCATATGGGGAATAAATGAGAGGTGCACTAAGATAATGATGAGATGGGTGTTTCCACCCTTAGATAGTGCGATCATCTTTGGAGGGATAATACAAGTGTTCCTTTATGCCGTGTGTCCTAATAGATCCACCTCCATGATGCCTGAATACCAACATAGGACATAAGCATGTCCATCAAGGCAAGGAGTCACCAGCCACAAGGCAGTAGTTAACAAAGCCATAAAACCAAGCACCATGAAGATGAGACTAAGAAGACTAATCATGACTGCCCACCTAGGGCAAACTAGGATACACTTTGATACTTCATTCCACATGGCCTATAGCGTCATAGATTTCACTCAATTGGGTTTGGACATAACATGGTCCTTCGTAAAAAATTTTGGGTTACCTACGCTGAATGAGGGATAACATTTCCGACAAAAGTGGGAACACATCTTATGGAAGACCCTAAAAAATGTAAGAAGAAAATGAGAGAAATGAAAAAAATGAAGTGAAAATCGAATTATCCTAAGTTCTAATCCTATATGTTGTTTTAAACATGTCATGTCCCTTCTCAAACACATTTGTAACAAGGTGCTGCTACACAATTTTGGCTAAGGAAGAGAACCCATCATTTTCGACTTTGGGACTTAGGAGGCAATTCGACTTTATTTGGTTGGTAGTTGGCCGTCGACATGGGAGTTCGATTTGGCTCATTCGAATAGCTTGGAGGGAAAGTCGAGTAGGTGGATGGAGGGGCCCACATGAGGCTAGAGAGGCCCAAGGAGTTATAAGGAGGGAGCAACTCTCATTTTGGATTCTTCTTACATCTTGCAATCAAAATTACTTGACTGTTCGCTTTGTTGTTCAGCTGAGTCAATCGGCTATTTAGCCACGAATCTCTCAAGTGGGAGATTCAACCTCTACTTTGGGGGACCATCCGTGCCCGCCCTAGAGAGGTATTTCCAAAAGTATTTCAGGAGTTTTGGGAGTGTGTTACAACACTACCATTCAATCAGAATAGGGAGTGCGTATTTCTAGCTAGTTGGAGAATATGCAAGGGGAGTTTGGAGCTATTAGTGATCAAGAATTTGCTGGGAGAGTTAGAGGAATGGGAGAGTAGAAAAGGGCCAACCTTTCTTGTGAGTTTCAAAGCCAACAGAGCCAGCATCCCAGCGGTTCGAATTGCTGGGCTTGGGGATAGCGCAGAGGGCCAATCCAACAATTTCGTGGAGCTAAGGAGCAGGTGCCATAGGCCGGAAACCCATCCGAGAAGTTAGGGGATTGATAGCAGAGGTCAGTCCAACACTTTGGGTCCATTTTCGGGAGGATTTATAGGCAGATTCTAGCAGGCCGAGTTTTGCAATTGCAGCTGAAGCTAGGCTCCAAGGGGGTCGAATTTCAGAAGTCTAAACAAGCCAAATTCCTTCGTGGGTTTTTCTGGGTTTTGGGCAAGGATCACACTCGTAATTTCATAGAATTTCCTGGGCAGATCTAAGGGATCAAACAGGGGTCCCAACTGAGCCAACATATTAGAGGAGCTAAGGGGAATTTGGGCCAAAATTCCGAGGTCAACATTTGGTCAATTCCTTCGTGGGTTTTTTTGGGTTTAGGCCAAGGGGCAAGGAGCTGAAATATCATAATTTTCTGAGAACGGGAAGCAGTGATTCCAACCCTTCAAAGTAAGCATACAGAACAATTTTCTGGGGCAGCGCAGTTCAGTTTGGTGCAGTAGTTGTAGCAGCCTTCAGTTCAACATTTTATCACCTAGGTTTTGTCATGCTTGTCCATTGAGACAAGCCCAGGTGCACCATTCTATTTTACTATTGTATTTGCTCCCGAAGAAGTAATAAAATGGCTCAACAATTCTCTATTTCTAGTGTTTCCATGGGTGCTTAATGTATATTTCATTTTTCTGATTGCTGGATTGTTTGCATGCTTGTATATCACTTATATTCCTGTTTAGGAACATTACAGTGGTATCAGAGCCATAATCTTGGCTCAGCGTGTGGGAAATATTAGAATCAAACAACATGGCAGTCACCTGGAATGAGGTGGTGAGGATACAACAAATGATGATTGATGTGGGGAAGAAGTTTATTCATTCCTCAGTTGGGAATCCGGACATGATTGCAACTGATGTGGAATTATTGGGGGAAAACTAGAGGGCATACCAATCATTGGGTCATGGCATTCAGACGTCCCTCTATTTTTGGGAATTTTGTGGACTAAGGGGTGTGCACAAACCAATGGAGATTAAGTGGGATTTTGCAGGGATGATGAGAAGTATTAAGAAAAAAGATGAAAGAGTAGTTGAAGGGGCCATGGTTGGCAAAGAGATAGTTGAACATACGCCTATTTATGAGGCGTCATCCATTGATGAGGTATTTGGTTCGGGGTTGTAACCAAGTTCTCAGGTGATAAAAATGCACCACAGGTTGGTGAGGTGCCGGAAGACAACTCCATTGTTGTTGAGAAGCCAATAGGTACAAAGGCCTCCAGATCTATGACGGAGTTGCTGGACCACAGTCGCCTATAGCTGACTGGTGAGCATATCGTGCATATTGGGTTGTCTATGGAGGAGCAGTCAAAGGCTCATGTCGAGCTCGTGATGGAGGAGGATGTGTAGCCATCCCTTGGGCTAGCCATTGATGAGGGGCAACATAGAGGTCAGGCGTTGGGTTTTCAGCAAGTGCACTTCAGAGGCCCACTAGCGGGCTCTATAACATTATCAACCCACCCTTATGCGTTGGATTGAGGGAGGCCGAGTTGTCTAGATGTACTCGAGGGGGTGTACAGGTTAGCAGGACTGAGCTAAGCATGATACCCCATGAGCTTGGAGGGCTTGTTCCTTCCACAGAGGATTACACATTCAATCTCTCCTTTGGGATTGGATGGCGAGAGGTACTGCGCTGGTACTCGATGGAGCAAGTTAGGCGGTTGGATACATCCATGGCCACATGTCAACAGAGGCCATGGATTACTAGAGGGACTCGAGGGCCGGACTATTTTTGGGATCCAGGCGGGATTTTCCATCACATCATAGAGCTGGCTGATGGTAGTAGCTATTGGATGGATTTGACGCTTGAGCGCACCCACATTTTCAGATTTCCATCAGAGCCCAGTCAGCACTAGTGACAGGATGGTTTGACAGGCGAGCAAACATATTTCATGAGTTGTCTTGGCATATTGATGGTGCGTGAAGTCACAGGGTGACTAGCTTACTCTGGTAAGAGATGGTAGGAGGAGGTGGCATTGACAGGCTATTAGACAGGGCATTGTATGGAGAGAGTGCTCTCTTACTAGCATATGGGACGCAGGGACTATTGATGATAGACCCAGTAGTGTCATTTCCGTTAGCATGTGGGGAGTCGAGCCGCTCAGGTCTTTCAGAGCAGATGGGGGGATGTAGCCCACATCATGGAGGGCGTACTAGCAGAGAGGTCGATATTTTGGCCCATGCAAGATACTGTATGTTACGGAGTGGTACGATAGTGGGCAATGGTACACAGGACTACACAAAGTTATGTCATAGCGTCCAATGTTATGTAGAGGGATGCAATTTGATGCATATAGACCCAACTTTAGGCCATAACATCCAGTGGTGTGCGGGGCTATGGAGCGAGGAGCAGGGGCCTGCAGATGCAGGGTGGTGTGCCATAGTATGTTGGACTGCGCTGTGGAGTGGGAGTGCCTCACATCGCATTGAGTACATGCAGGGAGTGACAGGTACAGTGACACATGCAGGAACCAGGCCAGTACAGGATGGCATAGCTGTAACCGAGGGTACCCAGTAGTGTACAGTGGCACGTCTAGGAGTATTAGGATGATCGGTAGCATGCAGGGGTGTATAGTGCTGCACAACGAGGTCATGGAGTGTTGCCTCTAGGGAGACCCTTGGATGGAAACACCGGGCATACCTTTGGGCGTAGTTCACCCTGGATCGACGGGGACACAGATGCGTGATGCTTGATAATATTCGCGGGGACTCACACACCTGACCCTCTTCTACATCCCTCACGGGCATAGTCGATTTTGCTGTCGACTTTCTGCACTTTGGGCATGAGCCACAGGGGACGAGGAGCTCACCTGAGATATTTGGGTGAGACTCAACACACTAGGGGGGGGGCTTTTCAGTGGTGGCGTTGGGTTGGTTCGTCAATTGACAACCACAGGTTGGGGGATGAGGTGATCATTTGCAGGGGGGGCATATCGTTTGTTGATTTGGGGTAGCATCGGATGTCTCTAGCCATGAAACTTGATGGAGAGGCTAAGGCACATGAGATCTCCAATACCCAAAAAGGGTTTGGGCAGATTCTAAACAACTTCAGAGATATTAAAATAATTAATATTTTAATGTAATCCCTAAGTCTAAAGTTAGGGAAAATAAATATTAATGTGAATTAATATGAAACTGTGTTAGATTGGTCCAAAGGTCATGGATCAAGCCAGATCTAATCTTAGCCATTGATTAGGGACTTAATCTCAACCGTTGATTTGTCAACAAGAAAAGTATAAGAGGAGGCTTGAGGGTCACTTGGAGAACACACTGAGGAAGACCAGTTAGTTCAATTTCTGGAGCGGGGTTAGCTGAGAAATTGAACCAGTGGTTTGGTGAGCGGTCAGGAGGCAGCAAGTATGGAACAGAGAGAAGGGAGATTAGCGTAGAGGCACAAGAGGTAGACACAGGGCCAGAGGGAGCCACGTAGAGGCAACAAAGACTGTGTAGAGCCAACAAGGCCTGCGTCATCCACGCAGAGGCTGCAGGAATGACGCAGAAGGCCAGAGAGGCTGCAGAGTCTCAACAGGTTGACGCAGAGGGTTTCAGGCCATGCAGAGGTCAATAGGGCTGATGCTGAGATCAGAAGAAGTGTTGGAGAATTTGTCTATTTGTGGGTAAGCCAGTTTGGCACCCTATTGTACTAGAAAATTCTGAAATAATAAAATCCTCCCTTGTTTTCATAGGTTTTCTCACATTGGGATTTTCCACGAACATTAGTCCAAAATATCTGTGTCAGTGGGTTGATTCTTGTGCATATGTTTGTTTCTGTATTATGGTGTGATATCTGCAGTAGTATTTATTTTAATGTTTATTGAAGTGATTTCATGAATAACTTACGGTGTAATAAGTAGGAAAAGTAAATCAGTTGTTGCAGTGATAGAATTTTCACATGGTATCAGAGCAAGTAATCAAAGACAGGAAGGGAAAATCAATTATGGGTTGAGACCACGATGCAGAGGCATCCATCTCAGGGAACTTACGCAGATGTTCAGAAGATTGCACAAGAGAAAGGGATTTCGATTTCTCTATGTTGGCTTCCAGGCTGGAAGAAGAAGTGGCGTGCATGACTAGTGCTGCATCATCAAAAGTATGGTATATTGACAGTGGAGCCTCGTGGCATATGACGGGAATCAGGGAGTGTTTCTCAGAATATCGAGAAGAAAAGATGAACTTTCAGATCACCATGGGGAACAAGGTAAAGTGTACTCCAGTAGGGAAGGGTACCATAGTTTTTCAGACAGAATCGGGAGAGCGGTTCCGTGCCACAAATGTGTTGCATGTACCAGGATTGGGGATGAACTTGCTTTCCGTGTCACAACTACAAGGCAAGGGCTATGACGTCTGCTTCATCAAGGAAAAGGTATACGTCAAACACCCGAGTTGGAAAAAGAAAGTGCAGATCGGGATCAAAAGTAATTGGTTGTATAGATTACAACTAGAATCACCAATGGCACTAATAGGCAGTCATGGGGACAAGGACTTGAACGAACTATGGCATAGAAGGATGGGTCACTTGCACCATGGAGCTCTGAGAATTCTTAGGAGCATTGTAACAGGATCTCCGAATTTGAGTACGGAACGAGATGATGTATGCAGGGGATGTGCTCTAGGAAAGTATGCCAAGGTGGCATTTCCTAGGAGCAAACATAGGGCCAAGAGTGTACTAGGACTGATACAATCAGATATTTGTGAACTTATGTCCGTCAAATCTCTTTGTGGTGCCGAGTATTTCCTTACCTTCATTGATGACCAAGGATGAGGTTTTCTGTCGATTCAAGGAGTTTAAGGCTCTGGTGGAGACTCTGACTGGGAAGAAAATAAAAGTTTTGTGCTCAGATAATGGTGGAGAGTATGTCGATAAGGACTTCACTGATTATTGTGCTAAGGAGGGCATCAGAAGAGAGTGGACAACTCCCTACAATCTGGAGCAGAATGGGGTAGCAGAAAGAAAGAACAGCGCTATTGTAGAAGCAGCTAGGGCCATGCTGTATGATCAGGATATGCCAAAATTCTTGTGCGCGGAAGCATGCAACACAACTATCTATGTTCAGAACATGACTCCTCATTGGGCATTGGGCAAGATTACTCCAGAGAAAGTCTTCATTGGGAAGATGCCTGAAGTCAGTGATTTTAGGATATTTGGGAGTTTAGCATATTGTAGCATACCCGAAGAAAAGAGGAAGAAGCTGGATCAAACTCCGGAAAAGAGATATTTGGTGGGATATAGCGAAAATGATAAGGCATATAGAATCTATCTTCCAGGGAGCAGGAAGGTAGTAGTACAACAAGATGTAAAGTTCATGGAGGACAAAGCTTTGAGAAGATCTCGTGAAATGCCTTTTGAGGAGTAGTTGAAAAAGGATTCGTTGGTCATGCCTCTTCAACCAACAAAAGTGAATAATTATTCCTCAGGTCAGGAAGATTCTCAAGATGAGGAGCGAACAGAAGCACCTGTTGGCAAAGGAAGAACTAGCAGGGAACTTCGTCAGCTTTTGTGTGATGCAAAGGACTTCATCGGTGAGCCAAGGAACAGTAAGAGGGAGCGAAAACAACCAGACATATAGCAGGCGTTAGTAGCTCAAGATGGAGAGCCTGCCAGTTTCAAGGAGGCAGCGCAACATTAGGTCTAGCTAGATGCGATGGTAGAGGAGTATAACTTCATAATGGTGAACGATGTCTGGGAGGTGGTGTCAAGACCTCAAGATAGATCTGTGGTAGGTTCGAGATGGATCTACAAAATCAAATATGTTGTGGACGATAGTGTTGAGAAATACAAGGCTAGGTTTGGGGCTAAGGGGTATGCTCAAAAGGAAGGGATTGACTATGAGGAAACCTTCGCCCCGGTAGCCAGGTATACATCTATTAGGACCGTGATATCTCTTGCAGCCGAGATAGGATGGGAGATCCATCAGATGGATGTCAAGACGACATTTCTAAATGGGGTAATAAAAGAAGAGGTATACATTTAACAACCAGAGGGCTTTGACACTCATGAGAAGAAGTCTCATGTATGCAGACTAAAGAAAGCCTTGTATGGGCTAATGCAGGCACCGGAGCATGGTATGGTCGAATAGATGGCTACTTGCAGAAGATGGGGTTTGTCAACAGTGACGCATATCCTAATCTCTACTATCTTGTCGTAGAGAACGAGCCGCTTATCTTAGTGTTATATGTGGATGATCTTTTTCTGACAGGATCATCCAGACTCATTGAAGACTGCAAGAAGAATCTAGCCACAGAGTTCGATATGAAGGATCTGGGACAAATGCACTACTTCCTAGGGTTGGAAGTTTGGTAGCAGAAAGGAGAAATCTTCCTTGGGCAAGGGAGGTATGCTACAAAAATCCTGAAAAGATTCGGGATGGGAGATTGTAGACCTATGGCTACGCCAATGATCACCAACTACAAGAAGATTGATGCATCCGAAGACAAGGATGTAGATCCCACCCTATACCAGCAGCTCATAGGGTCCCTGATGTATCTGGTCAACACCAGGCCAAATATTTGCTATGCTGTGAACACCCTCAGTCAGTTCATGGTGGAACCAAAGAGGGCACACTGGGCAACAACCAAACACGTTCTCAGGTATTTGCAAGGAATAGTTGATTATGGGCCCTTGTACACCAAGGGGAAGGATATGAGGTTGAGTAGATTTACTAATTCAGATTGGGCAGGAAGTTCAATGGATCGGAAAAGTACCTCTGGGTACTATTTCCACATTGGATCAGGAATGACCTCTTGGTGCAGTAGGAAACAAAAGTCTGTGGCTCTGAGCTCATCTGAGGCAGAATATATGGCAGCAAGCACAACTTCGTGTGAGGCCATATGGCTTAGAAAACTGTTGGTGAATTTATTCAGAAGAAATATGGAGGCGACTAGGATCATGTGCGATAATCAGAGTTGCATCAAACTCTCTAAGAATCTAGTGTTTCATGATAGGTTGAAGCATATTGATATTCGATGTCACTTTGTCAGAGACTGTGTCCAACGAGGAGCTTTACAGTTCAACTACACTCCTACAGGAGAACAAGTGGCAGATATCCTCACCAAGGCCCTTGGAAAGTCAAAATTTGACTACTTCAAGGAAAAGATGGGGATGGTAAAGGACCCCTTTCAGATGTAGAAATGAGTGTGTTAGCAATACGAATAAAGAGGGAGTTGCAGTGTAGATGCAGTTTTGGGAGAAAGGACCAACAACAACACAGATGTAGAGGGTGTTGTCATACAGATGTAGCAGTTGCAGTAGCAGTGGCAAAGCCATGGGCAGCAGTACAATATACAACAATGCAGAGGATGTTGGGTAGGAAGGCTTAGCATCAGCACAGGAATCGATGTCGGATGATCAGGGTGATGCTTAGTGAGGAGTATTGCTAGAGCATAGTCGTTGCTAAGAGGGAGTGTTGATTTGGGGTAGCATCGAATGTGCTCTAGCCACGAAACTTGGTGGAGAGGCTAAGGCACATGAGATCTCCAATACCTAGAAAGGGTTTGTGCAGATTCTAAACAGCTTGGGAGATATTAAAATAATTAATATTTTAATGTAATCCTTAAGTCTAAATTTAGGGAAAATAAAATATTAATGTGAACTAATATGAAACTGTGTTAGAATGGTCCAAAAGTCATGGATCAAGCCAGATCTAATCTTAGCCGTTGATTAAGGACTTAATATCAGCCGTTGATTTGTCAACGAGAAAAGTATAAGAGGAGGCTTGAGGGTCACTTGGAGAACACACTGAGGGAGACCAGTCAGTGCAATTTCGGGAGCGGGGTTAGCTGAGAAATTGAACCAGTGGTCTGGTGAGCAATTAGGAGGCAGCAAGTATGGAACAGAGAGAAGGGAGATCAGCGTAGAGGCAGACGCAGGGCCAGAGGGAGCCATGCAGAGGCAACAGAGACTGCGTAGAGCCAGCAGGGCTTGCATCATCCACGTAGAGGTTGCATGAGTGACGCAAAAGGCCAGAGAGGCTGCGCAGAGTCTCAACAGGCTGACGCGAAGGGTTTCAGGCCATGCAAAGGTCAACAGGGCTGACCCTGAGATCATAAGAAGTGCTGGAGAATTTGTTTATCTGTGGGTAAGCCAGTTTGGCACCCTGTTGTACTAGAAAATTGTTGAATAATAAAATCCTCCCTTGCGGCACCGTTTTCCCACATTGGGTTTTTCCGGGGACATTAGTCCAAAATATCTATGTCAGTGTGTTGATTCTTGTGCATTTGTTTGTTTTTGTATTACGATGTGATATCTGCAACATTATTTATTTTTATGTTTATTGAAGTGATTTCATGAATAACTTATGGTGTAATAAGTAGGAAAAGTAAATCAATTACTACAGTGATAGAATTTTCACATCGTTTATCACCGAGCCTACGTCTAGTGATCTAATCTTGAGGGAGACATGTGTCACTCTTTTCTCAGGGCATGTTGGGACCGAGCATGAGCAGAGGATATTGGTTACGGCCAAGGTAGTTTCCCAATATGTTTCTGGGCTCCAGACCTTATATTGGCACATTATCGAGATGGCAAATGGCAAACCTAGGGGAGATGGTTGGCAGGGACAGGAGGGATCCACATACCTTGAGTCGATTACGAGTATCGAATACCCATCTTTTGGTTGCATTCAGGGGGTAACTCTTTGGCACACGTGGCTTCCAATGATCATTGGTACTACACAATGGCAGGCACAGGGCAGATTAGCATGCATCATATTAGCCCGTGATATATGGAGCCTATATAGTGATCACATGCAGGGACTAGAGACGAGGGCTAGAGGGATTCCATCGGTTGACAGGGCTATGCCGCAATAGGTCTGGCTATGGGATGCAAGGATTCAGTTGATTGATAGATCACTTGTGATGAGCGGAGTCGTCGCAGAGAGTGATATAGTTCGCTCTTGGGATGACACATGGGGGTTCACAAAGGGTTTCATCATATGGGGAGGCAAACATTTTTTGTTGTTGCACAGGTTCAGAGTTAGATTTGGATGAGTAGGCTTGGGTGCCATGGAGATGCCTAGGCAGGATGTGTCTCGCCTCTTTTAGTATTCCACCATCGAGTTCTAGGAGAGGAGGACACTGACTGCGCACGATGGGGAGTATGACATAGTCAAAGCAGCGCAGCGTCAACATGGTGGCATGACTCTAGGACTAGCAAGGAACTGGGGCATAACAACTCTTCACAACTCAAAAACCTTTAGGGATGCACCGACTACTACAGGGGAGATCATACAGATCTTCCATTGGGCTTTAGCGAGTCACTGATGGAGCATGGGACTTCTGGTACTTTCGCTAGGCAAGATAGTGAGTGGAGCGAGGGGAGCTTCATGTTGGACAAGATTGCTTGGGATCTTGGTATTGAAGGATTCTTCCATATCAGGATAGTGGCACGTTTGGGACCCTGGCACATTTTGCAGTGACAGTGGGGAGCAACAATTAGAGAGGTTGCTTTCTCAGGCATTGCTTGAGGACAAACGATTTTTGGTGCATTGGAAGAGCTTGCCGGATGAGGATGCCACTTGGGAGGGTGAGCACATTTTGGAGCACCCAGTGGTGAGGTTGCTTGAGGGCAAGCAACATTTGGGAGGGGAGGACTGTCATGTCCCTTCTCAAACACATTTGTAACAGGGTGCTGCCACACAATTTTGGCTAAGGAAGAGAACCCATCATTTTCGACTTTGGGACTTAGGAGGCAATTCGACTTTATTTGGTTGGTAGTGGAATGTGGGAGCTGCCGACATGGGAGTTCGAATTGGCCGATTTGAATAGCTTGGAGGGAAAGTCGAATAGGTGGATGGAGGGGCCCACATGAAGCTAGGGAGACCCAAGGAGTTATAAGGAGGGAGCAGCTCTCATTTTGGATTCTTCTTACGCCTTGTAATCAAAATTACTTGATTGTTCACTTTGCTGTTTAGCTGAGTCAACGGGTTGTTTAGCCACAAATCTCTCAAGTGGGAGATTCAACCTCTACTTCAGGGGACCATCTGTGCCTGCCCTATAGAGGTATTTCCAAAAGTATTTCAGGAGTTTCGGGAGTGTGTTACAGCACTACCATTCAGCCAGAACAGGGAGTGCGTATTTCTAGCTAGTTGGAAAATATGCAGGGTTAGTTTGGAGCTATCAGTGATCAAGCATTTGCTGAGAGAGATAGAGGATTGGGAGAGCAACAAAGGGTTAGCCTTTCTTGTGAGTTTCGGAGCTAATAGAGCCAACATTCCAGCAGTTCGAATTACTGGGCATGGGGACAGCGCAAAGGGCTAGTCCAATAATTTTGTGGAGCTAAGGAGCAGGTGCCATTGGTCGGAAACCCATCCGAGAAGTTAGGGGATTGATAGCAGAGGTCAGCCCAGCACTTTGGGTCTATTTCCGAGAGGATTTACAGGCAAATTCCAGCAGGTTGAGTTTTGCAGTTGCCGCTGAAGCTCGGCTCAAAGGGGGTCGAATTTCAGAATTCTAAACCAACCAAATTCCTTCGTAGGTTTTTTTTGGGTTTTGGGCAAGGATCACACTCCTAATTTTATAGAATTTTCTGGGCAGATCTAAGGGGTCTAACAAGGATCCCAACTGAGCCAACATGCTAGAGGAGCTAAGGGGAATTTGGGCTAAAATTCCGTGGTCAACATTTGGCCAATTCCTTTGTTGGTTTTTCTGAGTTTAGGCCAAGGAGAAAGGAGCTGAAATCTCATAATTTTCTGAGCAGACAGAACAATTTTCTGGGGCAGCGCAGTTCAGTTTGGTGCAACAGTTGTAGCAGCCTTCAGTTCAACATTTTCTCACCTGGGTTTTGTCATGCTTGTCCATTGAGACAAGCCCAGGTGCACCATTCTATTTTACTATTGTATTTGCTCCTGAAGAAGTAATAAAATTTCTCAGCAGTTCTCTATTTCCAGTGCAATGGGTGCTTAATGTATATTTCGTTTTTCTGATTGTTGGATTGTTTGCATGCTTGTATATCACTTATATTCCTGGTTAGGAACATTACAAAATACATGTAAGACAAAAACAAGAACGCAATTTCTTTTTACATGTTTAGAGCTAAAAGTCATAGGTGGGAGCCAACAAGTTCATTGTACTGATGTTCATATTTGGGAACCTATGGTTGCCATACAAAAGAGTTGATTTACTTCTTGGTTCTTAAATGCATTCATTTTCATTTTGAATAAGTGCTGATGAAATATTACTTGAATTGAACTATATTTATTTTCAGTCCTTTATATGAATCTATCCCTATTAATATATTCAAATGAGATGCTAAACTCCTTATATCAACAAATAAACTAGATCATGTGGCTTCCTGCTAGTACATTAAGTCTAAAGTTAAGTAACAATAATGAATAATAATTAAAATAAATAATAATAATGAAAGGTCATATGTTAATTAAGTGACATGGGTTTTTAAAAGAAACCTGCTTAGGAATAATTATATGGGACCCCCAAATTGTAAAATCATTAACTTCTATTCATTCATCTTCTATGTCTCAAAAAGTCTAAAGTTAAGTAACAATGATAACCTACATTAAGTCTAAGTAACAATAATAAATAATATTAATGAAAGGTCATATGTTAATTAAGTGACATGGGTTTTTAAAAAGGAACCTGCTTAGGAATATTTATATGGGACCCTCACATTGTAAAATCATTATCTTTTATTCATTCATCTTTTATATCTCAAAAAAGTTTATTCTCACGTCTCATTTAGTAAATTAAAAATTGAGCATGCAGTTGCTCCAATTGGTATTGGAGCCAGTTTTACGGATCTGTAAAAGGAAAGGAGTGTGACATCATCAAGTTGTACAGCTCGTAAGTATATCTGCCAACATGTACAATGGTATGGTAGCCAAATTTGTGTGATGTCATCTGTTGTACTTGCTTGACATCCATACCAGCCATCGGATGCACCAGTCTGTATGTCAACACCCTTTGAATTTCTGCCTTTGTATGATAATGGTACAAATCAATTGACAATGCTGTACAAATAATTAACTGCTTGTGCAACTCATTTGACAATCTATATGGATAACTGATAGTATAGCATAGTTCATATGGATCAATTGACAGGGCTGTGCAATTTCTGAACAGGTTAATTAACAGCATGTACAAGTCACTTGACAGTTCTGTATAGCTTCCATAGGACAATCCATACAGGTAATTAGGACATTCCATACAATTACATACAATGGAGCTGATCATCCCCTTAATTCCAAAGTTTCAGAGAATCTTAAAGGTGGATAAGCAATAAATTGTCTCCATCAAAATTGATCAAAAGAGCACTTCCCTTAACTAGAAAAATGGTAGATGTTAGCTCCCCCTAAATCCAGAAAAATGGCAGATGTTAACTCTAGGATGGAGAAACTAGAAAGAAACTACAAACAAAATCACATGGAACTTGATGAAAAATGGATAAAAAACGGGAGAAAAGGGGAGAAATTAGACAAAAAAAACAATGATCTTAAACAGGAGTTGACAGTCTCAAAAATCAGATCATTATAGATATAAAAAACGAAACAAGACAAGGCATGGATAAGCTGCAAATGGAGATAATAGAGGAAATCAATATGGAAATACAAGGCAAAATAGATTCAAGGATAGATAGAATAGGAACCTGTGGCCAACATAAATCCACTGAAGACAACTCCTCTACAATCAAGCTCTTCAGGCACCACTACTCTACAACCTAGTCCTTTGGGTGAAACAAATATGTGACCAAGCACATTTCCCAATGAATTATCAATTGTTAATGTCAACCAAGCACCACCCTATTCAGTTCAAATAATATTTGGATACCCAATGAAAGTAAAACCATAGTTACCTAAATTTGACGGAGATGAAAAGCAAAGTGTGGCTTGGATCATTAAGATAGAATAATACCTTGAAATACATAATGTTCACCTCTGTGAGGAAAAAGTAATGTATGATGCTATGCAGCTTGAAGGCCATGCATATAATTGGTACATGTGGAAGTCTGTGACCAAGGTGAGCTATTATAGCTGGGCCAGATTCAAAGATGATTTCTTTAAGAGATTTTGAGGTTTGACAAAGAAAGATGAAGCGAACAAAGTTCCTTCTATAAATTAATTATTCCAAAAGACTCGGAATATAAAGATATCCATGAGGATATAAATATTATATTAAATATGTGAATAATAATGAGTATGATAATTTACAAATGAGAACGAGAGGCTTGCTTATATACCAAGCAAGTGTCTCTTCATGAAGAGTCATGTCCTATTAGACATGCCTCTTCAACCTTAATTACTAGCTTAACTAACTATTATTTATGATTATTATCTTTTTACATTATATTTATATTATTTATATATTTTATTCGTTACGTTGCCTTCTTCCTCAAAAAGCTTTGTCCTCAAAGCTTGTCGATGAAAAAGGCTTGATCTCTTTTTCTGCTTCGAAAGTCTTTCTGTCTCGGAATAGTCATCTTCGTCGATACAAGTTGATAAGATCTTCTTAGTGACAAACAAAATTGTCGCTCTGAGAAGGGATCAGACCATCCCAAACTAATCTTTTGTATAGTATTTTGATCACTGGAATTTTGTAACGACTTGTTAGCATAAGACTGGATTGATGTTATGTCATTATTCTCTGGAACATCAATTTGTTGTTTTTGTTCTGAATGGTCCTGATACGTAGCTTGGTTGAGATGTCTAATCTTGTGATTCGGATGCCGATATAAAGTTTTTAGATTTTCTTCTGGTGAGGATGTTATTAAATTGGTTATGGAACATTCACTTGGGATGTTCATTGTCTGAACTGCAACATCTACGTGTGTTGTTTCTTTAACTGACTTGTCTTCTTGAGTTGTCATATTCACTCGATCGGTATTTGTTGTTTTGTCATCAACTTGAATTCCTACATTTGATGTTTCTTTCTCGATAAGTTGTTGTACCTTGTTTTCTAATGACTTTTTATCCTTCTTAAGTTTCTTAATTTGCGACAGTAATTTTTCGCTATGGTTTTTAAATCGAGAAACTTCTTCATTTTTGTCAATATTGATTTTGTCGATTTCTTTTTGCATATTTTGTAATACCTTTTTACCTTCTTGAGACATTACTTTTGAAATATCTGAGATATCTTCTAGTGTTACTGAATTTGGTTTTAGTGTAAAATCTTGGAGCGTTACTTTCTTCTTCTTGTAAGAAAATGTTAAAAACTTCTTCTTTGTATTTAGAATAAAGGAACCTAGAGTTTCCATCCAAGGTAAACCCAAAATAATGTCCCTTGATTGTTCCATAAGGTCTGAACTGAGAATTGTGATACAAATGTATAATCTTCAATGTTCAACTGTAAATTAGCTATGTCATATATTTTATTGCGAAAAAGGTCTAATTCTAATTTTTCAGTTATATTTGACTCTGGAATCACTAGTTGGTTTGCGATTTTAGGTGTTATATAATTTGCATCTTCTGCCGGAGAAATAGAAATAATAACATCTTTTCCTGCTAGAGTTCCTTTAATGTTAAATAACGCTTTACCGTATCTGGCTGCGGTTTCTGGGAATCTTATGGCCTTCATTTTTGTATTAGACTCCATTTTTGCTTCTTGAATATTAAATATTTTTTAAATTACTTTTCTCTTCTTCTTTTTTAATAATCTTTTTTCAAGAATTTATTTATTATTTTTTCTATATTATTATTTTTATTTTTTTATATGATATATTCTCTCTCCTTTTTTTTTCCCTTTTTTTTATATAATTTCTCCTTTTTTTTCCCTCTTTTTTTATATAATTTCTCTTTTTTGTATATATTCTTTTAATCTATAAAATATATTTCCACTTCTCTCTT
>APFE031689922.1:183256-208474 GCA_000404065.3 Pinus taeda
TCTCTCTCTCTCTCTCTCTCTCTCTCTTGTATTAGGGTTTCTAAAGTTGTTGGGAAAGTCTAGTTGCTGGAAAGTTGTTAGGAAAGTCAAAGTGCTGGAAAGTTGTTGGGTAAGTCGAAGTGCTGGAAAGTTGTTGGGAAATCGAAGTTGCAGAAGAAACAGTTGGGTCGAAGTTGCTGAGGTCAAAATTGCTACAAAAAAGCTCATCAAAGAGAAAGGTTGACTTGGTCATGGAGGGGTCTTTTGTTCAAGCGTCTTAGGTCTTGAATTCGTCATTTGAAGTTCTATAAGAAGAGGAGAATTTCTTGTGGTTTTCTCTCAAGGGAGAGGTGTTGGCGCTGATAGCAGCCTACTTTTTGTGTCCTCTATGTCTCTTTATCTTCATTGGTTGATAACTATTGATGATAAAAACATAAAATAATTCAAGTTAAAAAAGAAGCTATCAAGTTGAGTAAAAAGACCTCACAAGCGTATCAAAGTAAGAGATATTTCTATCTAGCTGCCTTAGATTCTCAACATGGTTCAAAGCTAAGTGGACAAACAAAAAGGGACAGGCTTAAAGGAAGGACCATCAAAAAGAGTATAAAAAAAAGTTCAAGACATCAAAAGAGGACATCGGAATCATCAAGAAGGGATACATAACAGGCCAAACAAATCTAAGGATGATCAAGAAGGACTACCCATTTCAAGGATCACACCATCTAGAAGCAACAAGAAGAAGAACTCAAGGGACCCACCTCCACTTCAAAGAGAGAAGCACACCCACTTGAAGCATCTTTGAAGTCTCTGCATTAAAGAAGAGCATCAAAGGAATAAGGTGTTCTCTTCTATTTGAATCAAGGAATGTATCCACAAGCATAATTTGAAGAAGACATCTCTAGAGGAATCATTGTCATGTTCAAGAAAGCCACATATTAATGATCAAACTCAAGAAGTGCATTCAGTTGAAATATTCACATCAAAGGAGCATCTTCACTTGACAAGTTCCTTATATCTTTAACTGAATCTACCATCAAAATGACTTTATTTTGCAAGGAGAGCAATAAGTTGGTTGGGTCATCAAATTTCCTTGCATTGGAAGAAGAGGACAAATTTGATCCTCATAGAAAATGGAGCCATTGGACATATTAAGGGTTTAATTGTCGAACCACCAAAAGAAGAAGCTCGAGCTCTAGCCAAATATATGAAGGGGGAATTAAGGGCTCAAAGAATTGTTATAGAATTAATCAAGGATTCCCTCATCCCTTATGTAGAAAAATTAGAGAAGTCAAAATTGACAAGTATCCTTATATCTTTAACTGAATCTACCATCAAAATGACTTTATTTTGCAAGGAGAGCAATAAGTTGGTTGGGTCATCAAATTTCCTTGCATTGGAAGAAGAGGACAAATTTGATCCTCATAGAAAATGGAGCCATTGGACATATTAAGGGTTTAATTGTCGAACCACCAAAAGAAGAAGCTCGAGCTCTAGCCAAATATATGAAGGGGGAATTAAGGGCTCAAAGAATCGTTATAGAATTAATCAAGGATTCCCTCATCCCTTATGTAGAAAAATTAGAGAAGTCAAAAAACATAACAAAATGGTAGAATTATTCTCCATAAGCACAACACGAGAAGTGATCATTGAGAACCGAGTTCTACAAGATGAAGATATCAAAGTTAGAAAGAATAGCCTCATACTTTCTGAGGGTGTCACAAGTAAGAAACCAACTACAAGAGTTGGGGGATATATTGTCCGACAAAGAGATGACCACCATTGTGCTTAATGCACTATCGGAGGAATGGGGCAACTTTGTATCAAACATCATTCAAAATAAGGAAGCCACCCCATTCAATTAACTTTAGTCATTATGTAAGATTGAGGAAACAAGATTGAAGGCAAAAAATGATGTGGGATAAAATGAGCAAGATCAAGCATTTATTGTCATGGCTAGAAGAAAAGGAAAGTTTGGTCCTCAAAAAAAAAAGAAGATCGATATGTCAAAGATCCAATGCTATGGTTGTCAGGAATATAGCATTTCAAGAGAGATTTCCTGAAACTCAAGAAGGACAACAAGAAAAGGAAAGAAAGATTTGAAGCCCATATCACCGAAGAAGTAGAAGAACCTAATGAGAAGAAACCTAAGAAGGAAGGAATAGATCTTCACTATTAAGGTATTTCAAGTACATAACAAGGAAATGGAGAAGGTCAATAGACCTCTACTATGATTAAGAGATTACTGTCAAGATGAGAAGCATTGTAAGTATGATAGAATGCATCATATTAGGAGATGGCATCATATTAGAAGCATACGATTGAATAAAGAGCTCATGACATCATTATAGAAGCTTGAAAGGATAGCTGAAGTAAAAGTCTACATGGTTGTAGCAATCATAATGATAGTAGCTCATACCGAAGTAGTAATATGATTCGAAGAAAGTCATCTAGCATAAAAAATAATCATCATACATTGTCTTTAGAAAGGGGCATTTGTAGGATGAGGATAATCAAGATCCTCCATTGGAATCTTCATTAGAAGGTTCACCTCTACTTGGAAGAAGCAAGTGTTTCGCTGATGGTCTACATTCCACCTTATGTGGGATCTTGGTTTAGAAGGATGATGTTATGATGATGGAGTGTAGCATGTCAAGTACTTTCAAGCAAGGAAAGGAAGCTGCCAAAGGAGGTCTAGATGACCAAAAGGAGAAAAGAGGTATGTATGTATTTGATAGATTAAGTCATGTCATCATATAGTTGTAGATAACATGGGTAAATGCTCTATCTCATGAGCATGATTGAAAAAGAAGGATCTCTTCCTTTAGAAAGATGCATGAAGGCATATACCTTGAACTAGTTCACATATTGATAAAATGAAGTCAACATAATATTTCGTCATATGGAATATGAGGTAGTTGACAAGATGAAGGAACTATGTATGGAAGTTCCTAGGGAACAATATGTGAAGAAAGGAAGGAGAGTCCATGAAAGATGCAACTATGGTCACATAAGATAAGGTAAGTGATCAACATCTAATGACTAACAGAATTGGCTATGATATCTCCATAGAAAGGATATGAAGGATTTGACAAAGTCTGTAAAGAAAAGAGACCCTTGACATCGAAAGTCTTGGAGTTATATTTATGAATGTGCAGGATGTTGATGTTGCAGAAGCAAATGTCATGATGAAAGGCCATCACAAAAGGTAACTTTGATTTGATGTTCATTTTTTATTTTTGAACAACATCTGGATGGGTTGATACAGGGCTACCGAAAGATAGTTGTAGATGTCGCCTACAACTAGCACTCATGTGGTTGGATGGAAGATCTTGAAGGAAACATGACTTGGAAGAGGTAGCTATATGAAGAAAAGCCAGATGTGGGCCGGAAGATCACTTTCTAATGAAAAGAAGGATGACATGACTATTGGTTCAATCCTATGGTTTGTTGAACTAAAGTGATGGATGGTCGATGCCCTACAAAGAAAAACTAGAAGATGAAGGCTCCATAATGAAGAAGATGAAGTTTGTGACATTGAAAGGAAGAGATCTTCTAGCAGCTGATAGTACCATGATCTCCACCAAAGAGCTATTGTTGAACAAGTGCCTAGTTAAGAGGGAGCTTGGGTATATTCCTTTTTATAGAAATGAGTTGGTGCTCCTTGGTTCAGAGGGAGTGACAAATATGGTTCTCTACTTCATGTGTCACACACTAGACCATGACTAACAATCGTAAGTCTTAGTGAAGGCAATGGGGAGAAATAGACACATCATTCTTGTCTTCACATTGTGAAGACAAAATGGAGGATTGGGTAAGCATCTGAGATTGATTCCGATACTCTTTGAGGATGTGGTAGGGCATCCAAGATGTAAGAGTAGTCAAAGAGGAAATTCCTTGAGGATGTGTTATTTCAAGATAGGAGTTGTCCTAAAAGGAGATACGTTTTGAACACCTGGGTGGGGTATGTGCCTTAAGAGATAATGATGATGGTGTTTGTCAGTCATTGGTCTCGCCATCATTGTGCTCTAATCTTGTGGAGAGATAGAGCAATTAGTCAAGGCCTTGCTATGTGACAATGTTGGTTGGTATGATAAGATGCTCTGGTATAAGCTTATAAGATAGCTTACATATCCGACTCTTCTTATGAGGATTCTTTAGTTTGAGAATGTTCAAGTACCTTGTATGGATTATGAATACCTCCCTAGTTAACAGGGAGTGTTGAAATATGTAACTAGGTTTGGTCTTCATAATGAGAAATGTAATAACGATTTTATGTATTTACTGTAAAAAGAAAAATAAATTTATTATTGTTATTCTTGAGGCATGGGTTTCATGCTGAAGGGAAATTTATTTTTAGGTAAAGCACCCATTGAGTCTACAAGTCAATTGAGTCATTGTCATGTATGGAAGACCCATTTGGGCATGTTACATATTGTAAAAGGAAATTTATTTGAGTCAAATAGAGTCAAAAGGATCTCCAACTTCCAAGACCTTAACATGGTGCCTATAGCAAGTCGACCTACATAATGGAACAAGTACGCCTTAAGGAAGCAATTCGTACCTCTAGAATGCCTATAAATAAGAAGGAACTCAACCTCATTTAGACACACTACAAGCAAGTTCGGTTTGATCAAGATAGAAGCTGGAAAATGATGAAAAAGAAGAAGAAAGACAAGATTGAAGTTTTGGGCCTCTCTCTCTCTCTTGTATTAGGGTTTCTAAAGTTGTTGGACAAGTCGAAGTTGCAGAAGAAACTGTTGGGTCATAGTTGCAGAAGAAATGATTGGGTTGAAGTTGCAAAAAGAAACTACTAGGTTGAAGTTGCAGAAGAAACCGTTGGGTCGAAGTTGCTGAGGTCGAAATTGTTGGAAAGAAAGCTCATTAGGGAGAAAGGTTGACTGGGTCTTGGAGGGGTCTTTGTCAAGGGTCTTAGGTCTTGGAATTCATCATTTGAAGATTCTATAAGAAGAGAAGAATTCTTGTGGGTTTTCCTCTCGAGAGGAGAGGTTTTGGCCGTGGCTAGCAACCTACATTTTGTGTCCTCTTGTCTCTTTGATCTTCATTGTTTGATAAATGTTTGATGATAGAAAATATAACAATAATAAAGTTAAAGAAGAAGATAATCAAGTTGAGTAAAAAGACATCACAAGCAATTATCAAAGTAAGAGAAATCATTTAATCTAATTGCCCTAGATTTCTTAACAGTCATCACGTTGGAGATTTCTTGTTGGTCTTGTTACCGACCAATTTTTTTTCTCTTCTTTGGATAGCCAGCCGGCTAGAAATCCTGTCATGATCTGCACATAACAATATGCTAGGACTCTCCACTTGTTGCTTTGGTTGATCTCTCTCCCTAATGACATTTCTTCTCGAAGGAATATGGGTCATCTATCAAGAAGTGCTTTAACCAGTCTTGCAATCATGTGCTTTCATTTAATTTTATGGGCATATTAAGATGGATCACAGGGAAAACCAAATGATTGACTAATCTCGTTTGTATCCTTGTTCCCATACTTCCACTGGGAGGTTAGTCTTTAACTCTAGTCTAGTGGGACCTCCTTTGAGGCTTTAGGGTTTAGGAAGGGCACTACTGGGGAAGCACTGATTGATGTAGCATGTCAAAGATAATCCATACTTACGACTCTCCATCCCTCTCTATTATCCATCTCCATTCTTTGGGTTGGTGGTCATTGGTCATTGTGATTGGCACATTTCATCTAGATCCTTAAGTCAGGGCTTGAAGACTTTTCTCCAGAGGTTGATGTAGCTAAAAGTAATTTGAAACATATAAAGCCACAATGAAAGGAAATGTAAAATGCAAAAGATGGTTGGGATATTATTTAATGTGTTGGAGAAGCCTAACATCAACTCTACCCTCCTCATTAGTTATCACATAGTTCCTCAAGCATTTAATGCTTCATCTAAAGAAAAAAACTCTTGAAAGTCCCAACCCTGATGAATGAGAAATTGCTACATCATAAAGGGGTATTGAGATACAAAAGCAAGCTTGGGATTCTAAGCTATGCACCAACTCAGACAAATCATCAAAGTAAAAGGCGCACGAAAGGGGTTGATAAAGTAGGCTGAGGAAAGGGGTAACTCATGCCTCCACGATTGCTCCCTCCTTACAACTACACACTGATATGTTGGATCCCCATTAGCTGGTCACATGGCACTGGAACTTGCCTTGAAGTCTGTCCCACTTCATAACCATCATTATCATGAACACCTATGGATTGATGGGCTAACCTAGGACATGCCATTCCCCTTAGGGGCTAGAATTACCTAATAGGGTTGTTAATTATCCCTAATATAAGTGAGATAACTTATTTATAGGCCCTGAGTTTGTTAGACATTTGAAGGTGAGTTTTGTGTGAAGTATTCTTGTTCCCTTAACATTGGATACAACCCACTATGATGATTTAATGGTTATTGTCCCTAATGATTATTGATCTTACTTGACCTTGATAGGGTTTTGTTAGGTGGTGTCATCACAGTGGTGGAGACCCCCATTCTGAGTGTAGTACCAACCTTCATGATGGAATGTTGTCCCTCCTAAGATGAGCGTTGGGCTATGAGATGATTCCACATGGTACTTGAACTCCATATGTACCCCTAGATGATGAAACGTTGAGCCAATGGGGTTGGATGTTGCACTGCTTGATGATATGGACCTAGCATGCCCCTAGACTAGCCTTGACACTATTTAATGGATGTTTTGCTCTAGTGCCCAGATGATGGTTTTTTATTATTGAGATGACTTGGGAGGGCTTGCACATCATTTTTAGACCCCAACACTTGTCTATTATGATGTTAGCACTCCTATTGACCCTAGAATGGGGACATAGGGCCTGATTTGGATGACATCATGGTTGAGGATAAATTTTTTGGAGACATACCCATGCACTTTGGGTTTTTCATGGAGTAAGGAGAACTCATGATCCATTTTATCACTCTCTTGAGGCGCCTTAGGCATTTATGGAGGATGATGTCACAGTGGAGATCATTATTTGTGGTATATGTGGGCTATTTTTGGCATTTATGTTATGTTTTTTTAGCTATATTGAGGTCCAATTGTGGCTTTCGTCTTGTTGAATGCTTAAACAAACTTGTTTTAGGGATTTGCTTGTAAAATTATTGAAATAAGGCTTGCTAGACCTCATATAAATAGAGGCCTTGTCATTTTATCATCATCAATCACTAATCACACTCTCCTTTCTTTGGGAGTGGGCATTAGTCCTTGTGTCTTTATTTGGCCAAAATGTGATCTTTAATGGTGTGGATTTCTCTTGGAGATGCTATTTTTCTCAAGGATGGCTTCCTGGGATTGATAAGTGATTCTTATGGAAAATTTTGTAATTTTACCACACATTTTTTATATTTTGCATGTTGTATTTGTGTAATAGGGTTTCTAGATGTGCCATGATATAATTGTTGAATTTATCTTGAAATCTTGCTCCTTTATGATATGTGGAATTGTTTTCTTCGAATCCTTTAAGAGAACTCTGAGTGTGCATATCTTAATTTTTAAAATTTCCCTTCAGAAGGAAATTGCTAGGGTTTAAAAGTGGATGCCCCATCATCCCATCCACTTTAACAAAACCATTCTCATTGGATTTACCCTAAGGGACTCCATTTGTCCATTTAGAACAAGGAACTAGTCATAATGATGTTGACCAAACCTTATTGTTTAATAAATCTTTGTTAAAATTGGCAACTAGGGCCAAATTCTAGCTTGGGACAACTCATTTGATGGAGATGATGATTGCATTGAATTCCTTTTTTCAAGAGGACCAAAATTGATATAAAGATCATCTCATTTGGACAAGCGGAAGTGTGATTTTGAATTTATTCCCACACTGTGAAAATTGTTCAGGTCAGCTACATCAACATGTAGGTTCAAGAAGCCCAATGGACATGTCTCCTCATCCACAACGAATTGTATAAATACAAGCGACCTCACACCTCATTTGGCATCATCATCACTCACACATTCTTCTCTCTCCTTCTCTCATTGGTTCGTACAACTATTGGATAGCTTCTCTCTCTCACACGTGTGGTGTCATGTCCCTTCCTAAATTAATTTGGAACAAGACTAATTATTGCATTTTGGGGCCAATTTTGGAGATAGTGGGGCCTATTCAATTTTATTAGGAGATTAGACTTAGGAGAAGTTATTTTGAGGTGGTTAAGTTTTGCATGGAGGTGGTTATATGAGGGCCCACGATGGAGGTAAAATTGGGGGGAAAGTGCTCCACTAAATCTATATAGGGAAGGTAGCTCTCCTGATTTCATTCCTCTTTGGCATATCAAATTTCTCTTTGGTTGCTCGAGCTCTTAGCCGAGTCACTTGCTGTTTAGCAAGAGTTTTTCAAGTGGAGAGCTCACCCTTTCTTCGGGGGACTTCGAGTGCCACCCTAGAGAGGTTCATCTACATTCTTTCGAAGGAGATTTCATGGTGATTTCCGGTAGTTGTATCCAATGCCTTCAGGTGGTGCGTATTCCTAGAGGACGCAGTGAGGAGAGGCCGAGTTGTGATTTCGACATCTCTCAAAGGAGCTTTGGCCGGGAGAAATTCTGGAAGGGAGGCTTGGGTGTTTTGTTGCATTTTGGATGAGTTTTTGAGCTGAGAGAGAGCTTCTATTCAGTGGGGTTTTCACACTTGGGCTAGAGCAGAGGGAGAATATTGTGCACACGTGGGAGGTGGACTCTCAACTATTGAGGCTGATCCTTGTCGGGAGAGACAAGGGAAACACTAGTGGAGGTGATTGCTACTTTTTCGGAGCATTGGAGGAGGATTTTGTTGGTATATTTGTAGGTTGTGCGCTTCAGCAGTTTTGGAGGGCGTAGGGCCTCTTGGGGGTCGATTTTAGAAGGTCAAAATCTGGCCAGACTATTTCTATGTTTTTCTGGGTTTTCTGTGAGGAGTCTGTGGTTAAAATTTCAAAATTTTCTAGATGATATTCGAGCTTAAAATCCTAATTCTTATAATAGGGCGAATTGCTAGTTAACTGGGGAATTTGCACCATTTTGTGGGTTCAACTTTGGCTTGGAGATAGGCCAAACCCTTTTTGGGTTTTTGTGGGTTTTGGTCAAGGAGTTTGTAGCTAAATTTGTAGCATTTTCTGAGCACAGAGGTGGAGTTTCATGCGGTCCCTTTTTAGCCAGCAGTATAGTTTTCTAGGCAGCGCAGAGCATTAGAGGAGCAGTCATTTCCATCATTTGAGATCATTGTATTATCACCTAGGTTCTGTCACACTTGCCATCAAGGCAAGCCCAGGTGCTTTCCTCCATACCATTGTACTTGCTCCATTGATTAATAAAATGGCTCAGCTGGTTCTTACTTCTGGAGTTTTTATGAGCATTCACTGATTGTTTAAATTTTTTGTGCTGTAAATCGATTTTGCTTTGCATATCACTGTTTATTAAAGTTTGGAACATTATAGTGGTATCAGAGCATGATTTTGGCCCAGCTGTGGGTAACCAGTAAGATCATGGGAGATTTATGCACAGTGACGGGTTACACGATACACCACCCATGGCTCAAGGGAGATTCAGTATGCAAGAATTCTGGGGTGGAATCCGCTGGAACGATGAGAGGTTGGCTTAGTTGAGGAAGGTGTCAGACTAGATCCATCATTGCCCTTGCAACCGAGACACTAGAGGTACACAAGGCGTGGGAGTACAACCACCTACACCATGTGGGGAAAGCCGATAGAATCTAGGCACCAGATCTCTTGAAAAGGAGTAGGCAAGAGAGGGACAGTTAGAGGGTGAGACCAGGGGGCGCTTTTACTGGGGGAGACCTGGCTTTAGATATCAGGAGCTTGAGGAGGAGGTTGAGCATGATGCTAAGAGCCCACATGATGGTGAGGAGCACATCGATTTACCCGGTGTGGCGCAAGAGTCACCACTATTCAAGACCTCTTTGATAGCCCTAGTTGACACCTTGGTGGAGAGGATAGAGCCTACACACAGAGCCATTTGTTGAGGAGCCACCCATGGATGAGATGCCAATAATTGTCGAGTTGTCTAGAGCTATGACTGAGTCTGCGGGTGATAGATACCCATGGTAGTTTCATCAGTTCCAGGTCGACCTTCTAGCATTGAGAGAGTAGGTCACCACAGTACAAAAAGCCATTTTACAACAAAATGAGCTGGAGGGCATGGTTTGTGCCGAGTCAACGACCAAATTGACTAACGTTGGGGAACAATTGGATTCCCCAATGGTACCACTAGAGTGCACTTTAGAGCATTAGAGAAACCCTCTTCAGACATACATAGATGGGGCTTGTAGCGTCAATAGTTTGCCTCTGCACCTTGTAGGGAGAGAGGCAAAGCCACTTTGACATATTTTATGTGTTGACCAGGCCGATGAGATGAGACGACATGAGCAGTGCAGGGTGCAACATTCGCTAGATGGAGAGCTTGTCCTACGTATGAGAGTTCATATATTCAATCCCTCTCTTGGGGTTGGATGGCAAGAGATTCTGAGTTGGTACCCATTGCAGTGGGCTATGAAGATGGTAGTGGACCGACATGAACAAAATAACAAGCCTCTCAAGAGGTCAAATGATCAATAATACATGTCGTTGTACCCTCTAAGAAGCTTGATGAAGCCCATAAGTGCCATACTGATGAATAGAACTCCCAAACGTAATGGACAAGGGGTTGGCCTCTTGTTCTCCACATAATAAACCTGTGGTGCTCCCAATGGGTGTGAGGGCATACAAGTGACCTCACGTGTCTCCAAGTAAGTCGAAGATGCCTGTAGACCATCTGTAAGGGCTCAGATGATGGTATAAGTGACGCCACATCAGCATACAAGTCTTGAGTCATTTTCGAAGTGCATGGTACAATTGTGGGGCCAATTGGGCAAACTTCAAAGGTTAACCATGTGCATCTTCCTCATACAATAGGTGAATATCGAGTAATCTCTTAACATCTCTAAGGATTCATGGAGTGTTGTCTATCAATGTGGAGGCCCATGGCTCTCAACACACATCCTACATGGGCCAATGTAGCCCTCTGGAGGGTTAGGACCCCGTATACGGAAACCAAACCCAAAATGGAGACCACCTGTAATCCTGCATAAGATCCAATGCGTCCCCTAGCCTTCCAGTATAACAAGTCACCAAGGAAGTCGAGTAAAAGAGCTTACAAACCATGGACAACAGGTCGGCACTTCATAATGGCATGCCCTTCCATAGTGGGCTTTGGCATGTGCTAATGTCTCCAAGCTTCGAATGGGGTTAACCAAGTATTCTATTAGGTGGTTTCTACCTTTAACGGGAATAGTATGTCCAAGGTACATCCTTTAAAGGGTGGTGGCTTGTGATAAAGAGATGAATGGAGTAGGGGATGAAAAGGGGTAACCCTCGGCCACATGTTGGGTACAAGGTTAGCTAATATAATGTATAAGAGGGAGTAATTGTGGTACATAAGGTGCCCCAGCCTTGATTTTTCCACCCTTTTTTATATGTCTTTTTCCTTTTATGATTTTTGTTTTAATTCACTTCTTGGGGCTCAAGGGATAAGATCATGATGTGTAAGATATAGCAGTGGATACTCGCTTTAGGGTAGGGCGGTTCATTGCCCACCAGGGGTTGGGACAATCATGGGTTCGTGAATGATAAGGAGGTTCATCTAGGGCCTATAGGAACCAAGGTGATGGCCATGATAATGGGGTAGAGCTCATGTATTGGCTTTTGCCCACGTGCTAAATGTGTTTGTCCCAACCATCTTTTGCATTTTGTGGTACATTTTCCCTTTGAATGTGGTCAATTATGCTTTTACTTTTCTTTTCAGCTGCATCAACCTTCGGTGCATCATTCCAGACCCGACCAAAGGTGTGGGCAACGGGAAGGGGAAGGTTAACCCTATGTGGACCCAATGGAGGAATGTGGACCCAGGTGGGTGGAATGATGAATGGGGTTATAATGAGCAAAGGGGAGGGATATATGTGGATGAGGGAGCTGGACCACGAAACCAAAATGAGGGTTTCACATGAAGTACCATCCCTAAAGCCCAGAGGTCAGTAAAAGAGATCCCACAGGACTAGGGTCCAAGGTTAACATCCAAAAGAGGTCTAGGGGGTAAGAGCACAAACCTAGCCCACTCTTTCCGCCAAATCCCCCCAGTAATCCATGCCCAAAATTTTCCATGATAAGTAAACTACAATACTCAATTACCAAATGACAAGGCATACCTTCAAGTTTGGGAGCCCCACCTTCAAACATACGACCGTGACAGATGGGTGAAGGACCAGACGGCTGGCTCAGGTGGCGGAGAAATGGCACAACGAGCTAGTTGGTGGCTGCAAGGGGTTGTTGGCTGTCGGCTGAGGAGCATCTTGTAGAAAAAAATATAGGGATATCACCCACAAAATGGTGGGTAACAAGTCCAATGCTAAAATTCAAAGTGATGTCCTATCTCTGTAAAGAGAAAGTTTGCAGTGATGTGGTATGTGTCCTATCTCTAGTATGCGAAAGCCATGCGAGAGCCATAATAAAGGAACCGCGCAAGAGTTATTATAAAAGAAGCCTTGCGAGAGACATCATTGATACCATGCTTAACTCATATGTAAGAACATACACACACACACATACACATATGGCAAGAGTCGTCCAAAAGTATAAAACTTGTAGTAAATGCGAGATGAAGATCAAACATGAAGTTATATGCAAAGGTATAGTGTTGTTACCAAAGTGTAAAATATAGTCTTGAATTTAGTGTCCCAAATGAAATAAATTTGAAACAAGCAAAAATTTTCTTCAAATTGTAACTCAAAATTTCTTCAGATAAAAATTCTATTCAAAAACAGAAGATTGCCATGTAAAATAAAACAAATAGAGCGTTGCAATCCCATAACACAATGAACAGGAAATTCTCAGCTTTATTATATTAGGAGAACTGGGGTTTACATGCACATACAACCCACATAGCTAAGATAAAATGGCCTCAAACAAATCTACAATAATGTTGCAATCGACCTCCAAAACAAATTGGGAAACAATAAACTACAACCTGTGAACCTTGAATGGATCCACCAAGGGAAGAGATGGGTGCTCACCCACTCTCACTGAATCACCCAAGGATTTCTGTCCTAGGGCTACTGTTGAAGTAGAGAACCGTGTTCTCAAACCTCTCCACAAAGACAATACACAAATCCAAGATGTCTCCAAATGACCTCCTCCTCCTCTTTTATAGATCTGATGGATAGATATCGAAGCTTCTAGAAGCATCTTATTTTATTATTATTCTAGAAGCTCCTCCATTGACTTTATCTTAATTGACCTTTTAATTTGATTTTATTTCACATAAGTCACTTTTGGCCCATTTTCTCCAATTAATTATTTTTCCTTAATTAAATGACTAATGAAGTCATTTTTAACTAAGGAAAATCGCCCACCATACTCTCTTCGGCGATTGGAAGTCACTTTTCAACATCCCATCCTATAGATCTTCTTGTTTCGGTTCCAACGAGCTATTACACTGAGGTGTTCAATCAAATAATGTCCTTGGAATGCCACCTTGAGAATAATTAATTAAGTTATGCCAATAATAACCCCGTTTTATGGGAATTATCAGAAAGTCCTAGAACAAAAAACAAGATGTGCAGAACCGCTCATGATGATGAATATGCCAAGTGAATGCCATCAGACCCCATAAAAACTCCTCAAAACTCCACCGGAACCCTGATAATATAAACCTGCTCCAGTGACCTAGCCATCCCTTGCCCTAGATATCCACCCTGGCTGTACTATGAAGAAGAATACAAATGGAGACATGACAATCCTCCAGCCCCAAGATTGCTTTCCCTCAAGCAATCCAAATCTATGGACCAATCTGGTGGTCCGACGCAACTGAGACCCAATCCTTGGATCCCATTCGAACCATTGGGTGATGCTCTGCTTCGTTGTCATCTCACCATGAACGGATCCCTCAATGCTCAGATCCCAAACCAATCTCTCACTGACGCTGTCATCAACAAATCCTCCTAGATCCCAATGCCATCAAGAACAAGGATCAAGCCTCCAAGCCTCCAAGCCTCCAGCTGTGCTATAACTTCAGCTGTGAATGTTGCCCCACCAACTGCGTACCAACTCATCACCTCTCTCCAGTCCAACCCTTGACTCAAGCTACCGCTAATCTAGCTCTCCTGATGTCGGGAAGGAATGTTGAAGAGTCGTCAACCTGTATCCCATTACCAACTGGAGCATGTAGTCTCTGACATGTCTGGGAGTCCCCGCTCTATTACACCCCTGACTAAGGATATCACACCATCAATAGGATACCAACTCATGATCTCCCGTCAATCTAATGTATGAACACTTGTGCAAGGGATACATCTGCTATGCTGATATTGGTCCATGCTTAACTCCCGATGCTCTGCTTGGTTAATCTAAACATGTCCGAGAAATCTTGCCTCTCTCCCTCTAATGGGAAAAAGTGGGTACACTATGCTGCAAGCCCTATCTATGTACTTCCGGAGAGCGTTGCTCCCTGAAAGTCCAGCAACTCTACCAGTTGCCTGTGCATCTACTCGCACCGCATTAGTGGTTCGGCCCAAAGTTGGATGCACCACCATCTCCCTCGACTAATAGGAAACTCCACGCTCCTCCAGTCCACCAATCTCTTGCAAAATTGTCCTATCATTCTCCAACATCTTCTGAAGACGTGTTTACAAATACTACCACCCTGTTATCTGTTTGTATATCTATCTACTCCTCATGAATGGATGACCCCAAGGGTAGTTGCCCATCCACCTCCATCACAGGCTCACTATGAATCTCCAATTGACTCTCCCCAAAAGTCTCATCATGCATACTGTGCGCATCCTCCTCCTCAGCTGACTCATGCTCCATCATATGTTGTTCATGCTGACTCATCACTGGTGACACACTATCCTGAATGTCTCCCATAGGATCCACTCACTACCCACCATACACACCCGAATATAAATCTGGCCTGCTGTCAACATCTCCACATGACTCATGCTCCTCAGAGGCATCCTCGAATTAACCCATGGACTCATCTAAAGAAGAATCCTCGCCTTGAGAGTCAGAAGGAATCTCCTCCTGCTCTACCTTTGTCATCTGCTCAGTGTCACTCAAGAATGAGTGGTCAGGTCCCCAATGTCCCCTAGAAATGAAGTAAAGTCCCTTCCTCCTTAGCTCATCCCTACTGCATGATCCCCCAAACATGACGAGCTCCTCCCTGGTCAATTGTCTCATGAACAATCCAATATTTTGCTCAACCAACCTTTCGGCTAGCTCAGAAGCAGCAGGTGAGACCAACTTCTCTCTCCTCCAAATAGACAACAATCGAGATTGCAACTCCCGACAAATGGCATCATGGCCTCTCATACATGATGACAAGATGGACTGCATGTGTGCTATGACTATGTGTTAAGTTTAGGTATGTTCTATGCTTAGAGCAATTTATTTCAATTTTCACAGTTAGCTCAATATCTTTTCCAGATTAACAATCACATCATCATTAAAGTAAACTACAGATAGAACATAAACATAAATCGTAGAAGACAAGCCAAGACAAGAGGACACAAGATGTGGCACTAGCCAGGGACAAATACCAATGTGGAGAAACCCTTGATCAATTCTTCTTATATGTTCTTCAATAGGTCAGCAGAGAGAGAGAGAGAGATAGTACATTTACAACAGAGGTCAAAACTTTGAATTATCTAGATAAGAGCATAGATCATCTCTAAGAAGATGATACATGAGATCAGTTGAAGACATGTTGCTTCAACTGATTCTCCAAGGTGAGTCCTTCACCTATCATCGTGTTGCATCTCGTCATCATGCTGCACCTCACCGTGCTGCACCATGCTGCACCCATCATCACAATGTTGCATCTTATCATGCTTCATCAATCATGATAGTACCCATCACTATACTGCATCATGTACCCTCATGTGCCATTGTTGCACCTTGTTTTGTCCCAATTGTTATTGCAGCACCATGTCTCGCTGCTGTCCCACTAGCTATTGCAACACCATGTCTTGCTGCTGTCCCAATTGCTATTGTAGCACTATGTCTTGCTGCTGTCCCAATGCTTACTTGCTGTCCATGTGCCTTTGCTGCCATGTCAAAACTGTCCCATATATCTTGACAGCACTATGTACCTTGCTGTCTCATATATCTTGACAGCACTATGTACCTTGTTGTCCCATATATTAGCACTATTGTACTAGTTGCCTTGCTATCCCATGCATCTAACTATCAGTTCCAAAACAACCCTCAATTCACTGCATGCTACTGCTGATTTCAGCCTAGGGTTTCGTGCATGTACTTGACTGGTTAGGGCACACCAACAAGCCTAACATATAGGGAGAATACCCCTGTTTGCCTCGCTGTCCTTAGAGATGACTGCAGCCTAGTTAGGAGGTCCTTTCTCTCCCAATAGCTGCTGTAATAGTCCCTTATTGCGTCCCTATAAATAGAGATATACAACCCAATATCATGCATAAAACAATCATGAAACTCACCACTAGTCTGCGACCTTATTTGCATGGTAAGATTGCTCCAATGTGTCACCTTAAGCCATCCTTCTTGCCTCATGCAATGACTAAGAGCTGCAACTTTTCTTCTCTAAAATCCGCACCCAAAGCAGTCCACAAACTCGGACCTGCCTCAGCCTTCCTTGTTCCAAATTCGCACTATTTTTTAGACCTTAGGATTGCATTAGGGCATCCAGCGTTATGGCTGCTTTAGGTCTGCGTTAAGGTAGCCTTCTATCTGTGTCTAGGGCAGCCTTCCATATGTGTCCAGGGCAACCTTCCATCTGCGTCTAGGGCAACCTTCCATGTGTGTCTAGGGCATCCTTACATTTGTGTCTAGGGAAGCCTTCCATGTGTGTCTAGGGCAGCCTTCCATTTGCATCTAGGGCAACCTTCCATGTGTATCTAGGGCAGCCTTCCATTTGCGTCTAGGGCAGCCTTCCATCTGTGTCTAGGGTAGCGTCTTTTCCTCCAACGTCTACTGCTTCCACTCCTAGATTTCTCTTCCACTAAAACCCAAGACAAGTGGAGAGAAATCAAGATAGAAGTGTGTGAGAAATGACTCTCAAGTCATCTCCTTTTATACTCAAACGTTGAGCACATGGGTTTATTTGGTTGCTAGCCAACCTTGACGAATTGTCTTATAACACAAATAAATTCATAAGTCCATGAATACTTATCGGAATCAGATGATCTTAGATCAATCCTACACCTCTCGATGAGAGGGATCCAAGAAAAATATCAGCTGCCATAAATAAGATGACCCACATGGAGTTTGGCCCTAGTTGCCAATTTTAACACTCCCTCTCAACTAGGGAGAGCTCCATCCACTGATCCATATGTCCGATTGTACTATCTCTACCATTAGTGCCTTGCACTGCTCTGCTCTGCTGAACCATGAAGAAGAAGCATTGATCGAGAATATCTCATACTATTCTCTACTGACTTGAAGTCAGTTCCATATGAAGAGAGTGTGTCATATCACTCTTACTAACCCGAAGTCAGTTTTATTGATCCTAGGTCAATATCACAAGAGAGTGTCTCAAACCACTCATACTGATCTCAGATCGGTTTCATTGATCCCAGATCAATGGAGGTCATCCTAGCATAGGGAGTACGGTAGATACAACGATGCGTCCATCGATAGTACTACTATAGTCCCTAACGCCATTTCCATGCTCATTGATCAGAGGAGAGGTACTTCCCATGAGTCCCAAACTGCATGGGTAGGATGCCTTGACAGGAGAACTAATCATCATGTCCACAGGAGAACGAATAATCCTGCCCCACAGTCGCCACGGGAGAACTAATCATCCTGGCCCACAGGAGAACTAATCCTCCTGTTTCACGATTGCCACGGGAGAACTAATCATCCCGGCCCACAGGAGAACTAATCATCTTGTTCCACAGTTGCCACAGGAGAACTAATCATCCTGTTCCACAGTCACCACGGGGTATCACAAGGGAAGGTTGAACCTGTCATCCTGTACATAGCGCACCACCAGGGGAGGGTGAGTCACCCTGTGGTCGTATGTTGCTCCAGTATGCACCCCAAGCCCTTCGAAGCTCCCAAAGCTCAATGCATGCAACATGCAGGACCCTTATAAGAAGGTCGCTCAACAACTCCAAGGCGTTCGGGAAAGTCACAGATTTGACCTTTCCTTGGGGCTTTGACAAAATGTCTGTGACCTGTACATCAGTCTCAATGCAATGGAGCCTCCTCACTCATCGACTTACCATATCCCAGATAAGGCAGTATCTGATGTCCATCTGCTGGAGCAATCATCGAATACAGGATTCCTCAATAATCGAATCCGCCCTCTAGTTGTCACGGAGAATCATAGTGGTATTCATCATGTGTACAAACAGCTCACTTAGGAGCTTTCACAACCAAGTAGCTTCACACGAGATCATACTTGTAGCTATGTATTCAATCTAGGCGGTGCTTATAGCAACTGACTTTTGCTTCCTGCTCATCCATGATATTGAAGCAGAATCCAAAGAGAACCAGCACTGAGAAGTGCTCTAGTGATCCTCCACACTGCCTACCCAATCAACATTCGAATAATCATGCAATTTCATATTTCCAGCAGTGTATCTCGATCCATGAGAGATTGTGCCTCGAAGCAGAAGATTCTTGGCACTAATCTAGTGAGGCTCAACCAAGTATGAGCTCACCATGCTAACTGCAAAATATATATCCGGATGGAAGTTCACCAAGAACATCAATGCAAATGAGTTTATGAAACTTAGAGGCATTTCCCAAATCTGGTCTATCATCACCACCATATAACTTCTAAAAGTTAAGATCCTTGAGGTAGTCACTGGTTTGCAATTTACCATTCCACATCCGAAATCCAACTCCCTCTTACTTCTGCAAGTGAGAGGGTCTGCACCTATCAGAAATAGGTCGTCCTCAGAAGGTGTTGGTATGAGAGGTCTATCATCCACAACCTTCGAGCAATGGTTTGGATCGGTTTCACTCCTAGTGAATCTCAGCTTCATCAGACAGCTACCAATCCTCTCATACTATGCTCGAGGTGATTTGCTTCAAGCCATAGAGGGCTTTCTTCCACTTGTATACATGAGATTCCTGATCATGAATCTCAAACTCCTCGAGTTGTTCCAAACCTGTGGACATGCTACATGAGGGGAATGGCCCCCTTGTGAGATTTTCCTTCGGTACATCTCAGACATGTACCTTCATGCTCCTTTTGAATTCAGGCATTCCTGTCGTCATCTTTCCGTTGATGAATGCCACCCTGAAACCTTGACTTCCATTGCTAAAATGGACACCAGGTTCTTGCGATCAGGTACATAAAAGAGATTCTGTAAATGAATTGAGTTACCCTCATTCAATTGAGGAGTAACATCCTACACCCTTTTCGGAATAGGTGGCATCGGCTCCAAGTATAATCCCATGATTGTTTCCATCTCTATCAGATTCGAGAGAGCACCCTTCTATCCGATGAGGTGCCTTGAAGCCCTATAATCAATAAGCTAGATTCCCAAAGAATATGAAGGAGAGGGCCAATACAAGATAACGCTTCTTTATCTTATCAGAAACAACATTTGATTCTTCATACTTGGGGTTCCTTGCTTTCATTGAAGAGTTGGCTGGATCCTTGATGACCTGCATTACCTCTCATTCCTTTGATCATTGAAGATGTCCCTGGAATGATTGTTATCATCATCAAGTGATGTGTCCCTGCCAATCGGACACTCGGCATAATGGCCGAACTGCCTTTCCTTCCATCCTTAGATCCGAACTTCCCATAGAAGTGATCTTTAGGTAGGCCATCAAAAGCTTCCGTTGCGCCACTCTGATAATATTCTCTGGTCCGACTTCACCCTCGGTGAATTTGAATAGGGATGAGGAACCCATTGATCCTTTTGTCCTTTCCCAACTGTCTTCGACGATTGCTCTTTCACTCTTGCTTGGGCTTTGTCTTCACCTCAGGTCCGATACCATGTTAAGTTTAGGTATGTTCTATGCTTAGAGCAATTTATTTCAATTTTCACAGTTAGCTCAATATCTTTTCCAGATTAGCAATCACATCAGTGTTAAAGTAAACTGCAAATAGAACATAAACATAAATCGCAGAAGACAAGCCAAGACAAGAGGACACAAGATGTGGCGCTAGCCAGGGGCAAACCCCAATGTGGGGAAACCCTTGATCAATTCTTCTTATATGTTCTTCAATAGTTTAGCAGAGAGAGAGAGAGATAGTACATTTACAACAGAAGTCAACACTTTGACTTATCTAGATAAGAGCATAGATCATCGCTAAGAAGATGATACATGAAATCAGTTGAAGACATGCTGCTTCAACTGATTCTCTAAGGTGACTCCTTCACCTATCATCGTGTTGCATCTCGTCATCATGCTGCACCTCACCGTGCTACACCCATCATCACAATGTTGCATCTTATCTTGCTTCATCAATCATGATAGTACCCACCACTATATTACATCATGTACCCTCATGTGCCATTGTTGAACCTTGTTTTGTCCCAATTGCTATTGAAGCACCATGTCTTGCTGCTGTCCCAATTGCTATTGCAGCAATATGTCTTGTTGCTGTCTCAATGCTTACTACTGTCCATGTGCCTTTGTTGCCATGTCACAACTGTCCCATATATCTTGACAGCACTATGTACCTTGTTGTCCCATATTACTTGACAGCACTATGTACCTAACTGTCCCATATATTAGCACTACTGTACTAGTTGCCTTGCTGTCCCATGCATCTAACTATCATTCCACAAACAACCCTCAATTCACTGCATGCTACTGCTGATTTCTGCCTAGGGTTTTGTGCATGTACTTCAGTGGTTAGGGCACACCAACAAGCCTAACGTACAGGGAGAATACCCCTGTTTACCTCGCTGTCCTTAGAGATGACTGCGGCCTAGTTAGGGGGTCCTTTCTCTCCCAACAACTGCTGTAATAGTCCCTTACTGCGTCCCTATACACAGAGATATACACCCCAATATCATGCATAAAACAATCATGAAACTCACCACTAGTCTACGGCCTGATTTGCACAGTAAGACTGCTCCAATGTGTCACCTCAAGCCATCCTTCTTGCCTCATGTAATGACTAAGAGCTGCAGCTCTTCTTTGAAACCCGCACCCAAAACAGTCCATAGACTCGGACCTGCCTCGGCCTTCCTTTCCAAATTTGCGCTATATTTCAGACCTTAGGATTGCATTAGGGCATCCAGTGTTAGGGTTGCTTTAGGTATGTGTTAGGGCAGCCTTTAGGTCTGCGTTAGGGCAGCTTTCTATCTGCGTCTAGGGAAGCCTTCCATGTGTGTCTGGGGCAACCTTCCATCTGCGTCCAGGGTAGCCTTTCATGTGTGTCTAGGGCATCCTTCCATCTGCGTCTAGGGAGGCCTTCCATGTGCGTCTAGGGCAACCGTCCATCTGCGTCTAGGACAGCCTTCCATGTGTGTCTTGGGCAACCTTCCATTTGTGTCTAGGGCAGCGTTCCATCGGTGTCTAGGGCAGCCTCTCTTCCTCCAACATCTAGGGCTTCCACTCTTAGATTTCTCTTCCACTAAAACCCAAGAGAAGTGGAGAGAAATCAAGATAGAAGTGTGTGTGTGAAATGACTCTCAAGTCATCGTCTTTTACACTAAAACGTTGAGCACATGTGGGGTTTATTTGGTTGCTGGCCGACCTTGACGAATTGTCCTATAACACAAATAAATTCATAACTTCATGAATACTTATCGGAATCGGATGATCTTTAGATCAATCCTACACCTCTCGATGAGAGGGATCCAAGAAAAATATCAGCTGCCATAAATAAGACAACCCATATGGAGTTTGGCCCTAGTTTCCAATTTTAACACTGTGTTAGAATGATGTTTCCTAATGCTGAAGAAGCATTGGAACATCTATAGGATCAAACCATCACACTCAAGGTCAAATATGATTTCATAAGTCCTAGTCATGGCCATAACTCCTAAAATCCCAAGCTTCTTCCCAAAGGTAGGACCCTCACTACTAACCAAATCTCGTAAAGTTTCTACTGTCAGCTCGAAGTCTCTCCTCATAACATCATGATTGTAAGGAGCTGTAGGGGTGGTTAGTCTCATGATGTTATTGAGACAAAATGCAACTGGAAGTCTAACCCCTTCACAAGATTCCTCCAAGAACTTTGGTTGTATGAGAGCAAGCATAGCTGGTTTTAGCACCCAAATCAGTTTTCTACCTTCTAGCTGGTTCACTTCAGAAAGGAGTGCACCTAGTTCATCCAGTTTGAAAAGAACTTTCCATGTTACTTTCATGTATTTCAAATCTGCCCCAAGTGCAAATACTTTGTGTCCTATTTCTTGCCCCTTCTACACATCCTTTGGTTGTTCTTTTTGAAGAATGGCATAGACCCCTTTTGAGAAAGTTCTATTGTTTGTTGTTGTTGGCTTCTTGAGACAGTTTATGAAAGTTTTATCCATGTTTGTTTAATGATGGTAAGTTCATCAAACTATTTTATACATGCCTTGACTCACAACACAACTTTAGCAATATTTACGAGGCTAATAAGACATTTCACTAGCTACTAACAAAGGGTTCTACATTTTTCATCGATGGCATCAAGGTAGACTCAGTTGACACAAACTCTACTTACGACCTTAGACAGATCCAAGGATACTCAAATAAGACTTAGCAGTGTGCTCAATATTCAGTTATGACATAATAACTTGACCAACATCATATTAGATCAACAATGTGACTATACTGGACACATTAATAACAATGTTATCCCAACAATCTGCCAAACACTCGCTCAATCAACTAACACAATTACTTGCAACATTAGATCCCAACAGAATAATAATTCAATACAAAACAAAAATGAGAGAACTTGGTTTAGAGGTAGTTGCCACTAGAAATGTGGTCTTCTGGAGATTGACATCCAACAACTTGATTCAAAGATACACTGCCCAGATGAATGTTAGCAGATCAAATTCCCACTGTTCCAGCCACATAAAACTATAGTGTGTGCTTCCCCAAGGGTGTCAACAAGAATTATCCAGCCTCGATATCCAACCTCGTCCAACAATTAGATTACCGCTTCACAAACTATGGATATCGACCACAATATACTATAAAATCCACTGCCAATGCATAAGAAATATTCGGCCTCTATATCACTCGTTCTCTGGCTGAAGAATTCGTGAAAGAAAGACTTTGGAATGCCCTCGTTCCACCAGAAAGAGAAACACAACTACAGGTTGCTTGATTTGTTTGTCCAGGAACTCGGCTCAATTTCGCTACGTCTGCATGTAGCCTCATGTTCCTTCTAAATTCTACTTTTGCACTAACACTCTCCCAACAAACGATTTGATGCTCAATCATTCATCACAGCTACAACTGTAGGATCACGCACAACAACTCTTCTTGTTAAGAAATTGATTGATAATACAAATGTTGGCTTCGTGGTGATGTGTCCCTTGAGAATGAAAACAATATGCCACAACCCAGACAATTAGATATTCGGCCTCCTGGAGAATCGTAAAGCTATGGCAGTGGAGAAATAGATGACGGTCATCAAGGAATGTTAAATTTTCTCCTTTTGTAATAATAAGACAGTTGGCCCTGTAAGAATCTTGAAACTGTTCTCGTTTAACTGAGCCACTTCGTTAGATGGAGTTGGCACCGCGTACATTAAGAAATACAATTTTGGAGATAGGCAACAAATTCGCCCAAAGGATTCACGTGACTGTTGTGGCGTCTATTGCATGCACCAATGGTCGTCACTGCGACGAAGATCCTTGCTATTGATGATTCAACTAGTTTGGTATCAAACTTGAGAGCACCTCTAGCAAATCGCAGGCCACCATTCAAAGGCGCATTGGTATATATTTGGTTTAGAGGGAAATACACCTTCCACAGATTTGGCCTTATGGCTATTTTGTGACTACAAAAAACGACCGGTTCGACCCACGGATGTGGCAATTGCAAATTTTGTCTACTCTGTGAAATTTATTTAGCCCTTTGGACTACATAGCATTACAATTTTCAGCTTCAATTCATTTCAATCACCCACTGACAATTGTGACACTTCAAAAATTTTCTGGCGGCTTAAGAATTCAGAGAGATGTGCAGTACTACAACCCTAGGGAGATTTGCGTGGACTTGTATTAAATCCATCGACGAATAGAAAAGATGAAATTCGGCTGCTAATTTTGAAGTAATGTGATGGCCCCTCTTTTCCAAATAATATTTCACCACCCTTCAATTAAACATATTGGGCCAACTTTATGATATCGTAAGCCCCTTTAAAAATTTAATAGACAACCTTCACTAAATAATGTGCTACGGTATTCACTTTAATTTTTTTCCTCCGATTGGTTTTGCGGCAACACAAAATTTGTGTGATTGCTTTAATAGAGATATCAAACTCGCATATAAAAATCGGTCTTCCAAGCAGAGATCACAATCTCTGTCTTCAAGCTACTTCGAACAGTGTTGACGAGGATGGATTTCAAGTGGTCCCATGCAGCCTGGAATCAACCAACCACTCCAAAACAAAGTATAATGGTCCTCCACTTCTTTGGACTCGGCTCTGTTTTAAATATTAAACACTGGGCCTATCGATATATGCTACAGTGCCACAAAAACTTGATATAATTTGATCGACGACGACACTCTCTGCCCGTATAAAATTTGTTTCACGGCCTTTTGAGAAATAGTGCATGCATCAAATATCTTCTAGCAAAATATATTCTTTTTGATACAGAGAATCATTGGCAACAACAATCTTGGCACAAAAATAAAAATTCTGCAACAAAGGATGACTTTGGCACTTCCAAAGTAAACCCTCGAATACTTAAAATTGAAACTGGAAAACTGAACCCGCAAGCTGAGCCAAGCTCGATGCTCTGATACCACTATAGTGTCCCAAATGAAATAGATCAGGAACAAGCAAAAATTTTCTTCAAATTCTAACTTAAAATTTCTTTAGATAAACATTCTATTCATTAACCGAAGATTTCCATGTAAAATAAAACAAATAGAGCACTGCAATCCCATAACACAATGAACAGGAAATTCTCAGCTTTATTATATTAGGAGAACTAGGGTTTACATGCACATACAACCCATATAGCTGAGATAAAATGGCCTCAAACAGATCGACAATAATGCTGCAATCGACCTCCAAAACAAATTGGGAAACAATAAACAGCAACCTGTGAGCCCTGAA
>APFE031689922.1:220890-249343 GCA_000404065.3 Pinus taeda
ATTCATTTTAAAATGGATCATCGAACTAAGACCTTGGAAACATCACCTAAGACCTAGGACTTAGGACTCAAGAGGGGATTTAAAACATTTTTCGACCCTCAGGACACATTACATCATGACTTTAACAACTTACATCTCAAGGGGAAAAACCCTTTTAACATAGACCCTCACAAAACACCCAGTTCTGCGACATGACTATAATCTAGCATGCTAACACACTAGGATTTTCTAAAATTCCACTGACAAAATCTATCCCGGCTTTGGGGTTAGGTTTGAAGGAAAACTCTGCCGATCCGTGGATCGGTGAGACGAAAAACCTTCCGGGACATAGATGATCATAGGAAAGTTAGATCCACCTAGGCAAATTTACAACACGACTCACATCTGCTAGGATTATTTACAATTAATACATGCAGACTGGGTTTACAGAAACGATTGATCAAGCTGCTGATGACTGCAGGATGGCACGGACATGCTGATCAGGTGCTGCCTCTTTTTTGTAAAAAAAATAGGGGGTGTACTGCATGGGTAGTTGACCGGTAGAGGTCAACACACCCGATCCCCCACCAATTTGAAAAATCTGTGGGCTCTCACGCTGTCTAGCGTCTACTGCTGTGAATCTTTGCCCCATCACCTCAATCTGCCTTGACAGATCCTGCACTGATTTGAGGAGCATATCCGCAAATCTTTTCCCGTCCTTGTCTGCCATCTGCTCTGCGTCCACCACCGGCTCTTTCTGTTCTACGTTAACCACTGGCGCCTCCTGTTCTGCGTCTACCACCGGAACACAGTGTCCTTCTTCGTAGGTATTCTCCAACCTACGTCCAGTGTCTTTGTATCTCCTACCTCTGTAACAAATGTAGGGTTTTCCCCCAGTGTCATAGGTTGCTAGCTCCACAGGCTAAGCCAGATCTATGCTCTAATACCACTGTAATATCCCTAACCCGGAAAACCCCAACAAAACTCCAACCAAATACGTGCAAATGATATAATAACCTAAAAATGACAAAATAAAAGTGGTATAGCATATAATAATGTAAACAGGAAATATAAGCATATACTCAAGAAATGCAACGTGAAATGCTAAGCCATTTTATTATACTGAGCAATAAAATGAGTACAAGAGGTGATCAGAAAGATGGCACCTTGACTTGCACGAGGCAAGTGAAGAAATACTCTCAAAATAACAATGAATGGCCTCTCTGCGTGGATGCTGCTGGAGGACTGTTGTGCTGCTGCTGCTGCTAGAAAACAAATAATGAATTGGGGTTGCTCCCCTCTTCAGAAAATGCTGAAACTCTGGAATCGGGCTCTACTCAAGAAACCCAGAAAGCTTTCCTGGAATAGCCGACCCCCGAAAATCACCCTGTGGGGATCTGTGAAATCCCTCAATGCTCTGCGCTACCATTGAAGAAACCCCTCTAAAACTCTGGCTGAAACTCTGCCAAAATCCTCCAAGATGCAAGGGCTGGTCCCCTGCTCAATCACCCAGCGTAAATCCTCCTGCAAAACCCTAATCCAACACTACTGCCAGAAAGAACTGCGTCCCTCTCCCAGTGCTGCGCAGTCCTCCAAAACGCTGCTGAGACTGCTGTTCGAATGCTAATAAAACTACTGCTGAAATGCCAAAGGAAGTACCTTGCCCGAGCAGGGACTCGAAGTCCCCCGGGGCAAAGGGTGAGATCTCCGAACAGAGACACTCAGTGCACTAAATAGTGTTGCAGACTAGCTAAACAGCCAGCGTGCTCAGAAGTCAAAACTACTAGCTCAAAATGCACATAACTGAATGATCAAAATGAAGGGGCTCCTCTCTCTTTTATAACCTTCGCCTCTCTCGATCCCAAGGCTCACCTCTTCCTGCGTGTTTCCCCTCTTGCCACGTGTTCCTTCCCTCCTGCACAATCTCTCCATGTGTCTGCGTGGGCTCCATTTCTGCGTCCCCCTTTTGGCCCCCTAGGCTAAGTCACAACGTTGTGCTACTAAGAAGTGACTTTTTATTCTAAAAGTGAGTTATGTCCCTCGTCCTCTATTTTTTATTTACAAATAACTATAAAAGGCAAAAACTGAACAAAATCGAATATTTTAATTAGCCATGGCTAATTAGGAATATTACAAAAAACAGGACTATTGTAGAAGTAGTTAGGGCCATGTTGTATGATCAGGATATGCCAAAATTCTTGTGGGCAAAAGCATGGAACACAACGGTCTACGTTTAGAACTAGACTCCTCATTGGGCATTGGGCAAGATTACTCCAAAGAAAGTCTTCATTGGGAAGACACCTGAAGTCAGTGGTTTCAGGATATTTGGGAGTTTGGCATATTGTCGCATACCTAAAGAAAAGAGGAAGATGCTGGATCAAACTACAGAAAAGGGGTATCTGGCAGGATATAGCGAGAATGCTAAGGTATACAGGATCTATCTTCTAGTGAGCAGGAAGGTAGTAGTACGACGAGATGTAAAGTTCATGGAGGACAAAGCTTTCAGAAGATCTCGCGAAATGACTTCCAAGGAGCAGTCGAAAGAGGATTTGTTGGTCATGCCTCTTCAACCAATGGAAGTGAAGAATCCTTCCTCAGATCAAGAAGATTCTCAGGATGAGGAAGAGGAGCAAACAGAAGCACCTGTTGGTAGAGGAAGAACCAGCAAGGAACTTCGTCAGATTTTGATTGATGCAAGGAACTTCATCGAAGAGCCAAGGAATAGTAAAAGGGAGCGAAAACAACCAGACAGGTTTTAGGCGTTAGTAGCTCAGGATGGAGAGCCTGCCAGCTTCAAGGAGGCAGCTCAGCATCAAGTCTGGCTAGATGCGATGGTGGAGGAGTATAACTCCATAATGGTAAACAATGTCTGGGAGGTGGTGTCAAGGCCTCAAGATAGATTTGTGGTAGGTTCAAGATGGATCTACAAGATCAAATATGTTGCGGACGACAGTATTGAAAAATACAAGGTTAGGTTTGTGGCTAAGGGTATGCTCAAAAGGAAGGGATTGACTAGGTGGAAACCTTCACCCCGGTAGCCAGGTATACATCTATTAGGATCGTGATATCTCTTGCAGCCCAGATAGGATGGGAGATCCATCAGATGGATGCCAAGATGACATTTCTGAACGGGGTAATAGAAGAAGAAGTATACATTGAACAACCAGAGGGCTTTGAAACTCATGAGAAGAAGTCTCATGTATGCCAACTTAAGAAAGCCTTGTATGGGCTGAAGCAGGCACCAAGAGTGTGGTATGGTCGAATAGATGGTTGCTTGCAGAAGATGGGGTTTGTCAAGAGTGACGCGGATTTGAATCTCTACTATCTGGTTGTAGAGAGCGAGCCACTTATCTTAGTATTATATGTGGATGATCTCTTCTTGACAGGATCATCCAGACTCATTGAAGACTGCAAGAAGAATCTACCCACAAAGTTCGATATGAAGAATCTGGGACGAATGCACTCTTTTCTAGGGTTGGAAGTTTGGCAGCAGAAAGGAGAAATCTCCTTGGGCAAGGAAGGTATGCTACAGAAATCCTGAAAAGGTTCGAGATGGGAGACTGTAGACCTATGGCTATGCCAATGATCACCAACTGGAAAAAGATTGATGCATCATAAGACAAGGATGTCGATCCCACCCTATATCAACAGTTGATAGGGTCCCTGATGTATCTAGTCAATACCAGGCCAGATATTTGCTACGCTGTTAACACCCTCAGTCAGTTCATGGTGGAACCAAAGAGGGCTCACCGGGTAGCAGCCAAGCATGTTCTCAGGTATTTACAGGGAACAGTTGATTATGGGCTCTTCTACAACAAGGGAAGGATATCAGGTTGAGTGGATTTACTGATGTAGATTGGGCAGGAAGTTCAGTGGATCGGAAAAGTACCTTTGGGTATTGTTTCAACATTGGATCAGGAATAACCTCATGGTGCAGTAGGAAACAGAAGTCTGTGGCTCTGAGCTCATCTGAGGCAGAATATATGGCAACAAGTACAACTTCATGTGAGGCCATATGGCTTAGAAAACTTCTAGTAGACCTATTCTGAAGAAACATGGAGGCGACCAGGATCATGTGTGATAATCAGAGTTGTATCAAACTCTCTGAGAATCTAGTATTTCATGATAGGTCAAAGCATATTGATATCCAGTGTCACTTTGTTAGCGATTGTGTCCAACGTGGACCTGTACAGTTGAGCTACATTCCTACAAAGGAACAAGTGGCAGATATCCTCACCAAGGCCCTTGGAAAGTCAAAATTTGACTACTTTAGAGAAAAGATGGGGATGGTAAAGAACACCTTTCAGAAATAGTGTGTTAGTACCACGAATGAAGAGGGAGTTGAAGTGCAAATGTAGTATTAGGAGAAAGGACCAACAACAACACAGATGCAGAGGGAGTTGCAGTGCAGATGCAGTGTTGGGAGAAAGGACCAACAACAGCATAGATGCAGAGGAAGGTGCAGTGCTGGGAGAAAGGGCCAGCAACAACACGAATGCAGAGGGAGCTGTCATACAAATGCAGCGGTGGTAGTGGCAAAACCATGGGCAGCAGTACAGGATGTAGCAGTGCAGAGGATGTTGGGCAGGGAGACCTAGCATCAGCATAGGTACCGATGCCAGATGATCAGAGTAATACTCAGTGAGGAGTATTGCTAGAGCACAATCTTCGCTAAGAGGGAGTGTTGATTTGGGGTAGCATCGGATGTGCTCTAGCCACAAAATTTGGTGGAGAGGTTGGGGCACATGAGATCTCCAATACCCAGAAAGGGTTTGGGCAGATTCTAAACAGATCAGGAGATATTAAAATAATTAATATTTTTAATGGAGTCCCTAAGTCTAAACTTAGGGAAAATAAAATATTATTGTGTATTAATATGAATCTGTGTTAGAATGGTCCAAAAGACATGGATCAAGCCAGATCTAATCTTCGCCATTGATTAGGGACTTAATCTCGACCATTGAGATGGCAACAAAAAAAGTATAAGAGGAGGCTTGAGGGGCACTTGGAGAATACACTGAGGGAAACCAGTCAGTTCAATTTCTGGAGCGAGGTTTGCTGAGAAATTGAACCAGTGGTCTGGAGAGCAGTCAGGAGCCAGCAAGTACGGAACAGAGAGACGAGAGATCAGCGCAGAAGAGGCAAACACAGAGCCAGAGGAAGCCACGCAGAGGCAACAGAGACTGCGCAGAGCCAGAAGGGCCTGTGTCATCCACGCAGAGGCTATAGGAGTGACGCAGAAGCCTAGAGACGCTGCGTAGAGGGTTTCGGGCTGTAGCAGAGGTCAGTAGGGCCTATGTTGGGTTTAGGAAAGTGCTGGAAGTTTGTCTATCTATGGGTAAGCCAGTTTGGAACCCTGTTGTAGAAGAAAATTGTTGAATAATAAAATCCTCCCTTGCTGCACCGATTTTCCCATATTGGGTTTTGCCAGGGACATTAGTCCAAAATAACTGTGTCAATGTGTGCATATTTTTGTTTCTATATTACGATGTGATATCTACAGCAGTATTTATTTTAATGTTTGTTGAAGTAATTTCATGAATAACTTATGATGAAATAAGTAGGAAAAGTAAATCAATTGCTGCAGTGGTAGAATTTTCACATCTAGAAGCATCTTATTTTATTATTATTTCAGAAGCTCCTCCATTGACTTTAAGTGACCTTTCAATTTTATTTTATTGCACTTAAGTCACTTTTGGCCCATTTTCTCTAATTAATTATTTTTCCTTAATTAAATGACTAATTAAGTCATTTTTAAATAAGGAAAATGGTAAATCACCCACCATACTCTCTTCGACCATTGGAAGTCATTTCTCAGCGGCCCGTCTTGTAGATGTTCTCATTCCGGTTCCAACGAGCTATTACACTGAGGCGTTCCATCAATAAATCTCCCCGGAATGCCACTTCGAGCATAATTAATTAAGTCATGCCAATAATAAACCCGTTTTACGGGAATTATCAGAAAGTCCCAAAACCAAAAACAAGATGTGCGGAACTGTTCATGATGATGAATATGCCAAGCCTTAAAATATAGTAGAAAAAACTTAGCATGCCTAGTCAATGATTTTGTCTTGAGTGAAGGGTATATTTTTGGTAAGGCAATGACAAAGGAATTCAACAATCAATGCCACCAATATCGCGGTACATAAAGTGCTTGGTACTCTTGACTAAATGCCAATCCCATACCCTCATACATGATAGAATCCATAAAAAATGCTACAATCTTGCCAATCTTGAAATCCTGAAAACTGTTAAGTCTGTTGAATTTTGAATTGGATATGAAATTCTACTTTCTCCATATGAAATCTGATAAAGGTTGGAAGCACTCAAACATCCTTAAACACCTATTGATAATGTTCAAAATTTATAAAAAGATAAAAAATTAAGTTGGAAAGATAAAGGAAATGTCAACAAAAAAGGAAAGATGGAAAGATAAGGGAAAATGTAAACCTGTACTTTAAGAATTTAACATTATCATTACTTCCCAAGGTAGTGTTTTTGTCAAACCTAGTCAAAATTTAGCCTCTAATTAATGATTAATCAACCATTAAAAAGAGGTTAATTCCAAATTGATGGGCCCCAACAGTCAAACCCATTCAAAATTGGCACATTTACTCTTGGAAATATGACTTATGAATTGGCAAGGAAACATGTTATTGGTCATTTCTCACATAGAGGACATGTTTGTACAGTGAGAAATGTTTTCCAGGGCCGTACCACGTGTGTTTTCGCATTTCCATACATAAACATACATGGTACACCCCCATTCTGCATGTTTCTTGCAACCTAGGATGGTACACTCCCTCAGACATTCTCTAGAAAGGGATGCACCATCTCTATGAACACCCAATCAAACAAATGAAGCACAAAACTTAGGGAGGACCCTTAGCTGATGGGTATCCTTCTCCATGCAAGCACTAAGGCCCTAAGGGCTAACAAATGAGTAAACATGTATGCAACATGCTCATTAAGAATAGTGCTCCATCAAACTAATATGCTAGCCATCCAACATATGTGATGATGATGCTAGAAGATGATGCACTATGAAAAAGCAATTATTAAATCCACAACCGATTGGCTCTCAAGCCAGTCTCTTCAAAACACAACTTGCTTGGGTAGGGTCCTTATATTGGGACAATCCTCATGCTACATGACGGGCAACAAAGCTCCAGTTTGAAAATGTCAGACCATAATTGCCTTGTCTGAATGAATGGTAATAGTGTTGATATTGGCTTCTTGTATAATGTTTCATCTACCCCGTTTTGTCTCTTGCTAGTAATTTAAGATGGGAGTGCTCTAAGGAGGAATTTCAATTTTTATCTGTTGATATTAGACTTTTATATATCTAGTGTAAGAATACTCTATAAATGGAAATGCTGGGTTATCATATGAAGAACCTTAATTACTAATGGACTAGTAACTAATTTTATTCTTGTAGTATAACGGCAAGTGGCATAAAGTTGTCAATCCCATCAAATTCTCACCTAAGCATCTGACCTCTTAATAAAATTTGAATAACATACTATGGTCTTATGCAATGTAAAATGATTTTCAAAACCCTTCTGTCAACATGAAGGCACAACTACTGTAACATGTCTATATTTATCGACAAATGTTTTCTTTTGTTTGCAGCATAAATTAATAATTTTGTGATCTCATGACAGATCACTTTTCTGAATATGTGGAGAAGCATGCCTACTCGACATATGATAAATTTATCAAGCTCCACGGAGGCAAGTTTATTTATCAATTTCTTTTTTTATTCGTTTCATAAAGTTTTCTTTCATCCTTCCAAAATTTGAAGTTAGCTTTTTTTTCCTATTGTTGTCCCTGATATCACCTCGAAATTCCCACTTCCTTAAAACCAAAGGGAGTCTGAGTAGCATTGGAACTCAAGCCACTATCACTTGTTTGAATTCACTCACTTCAAAGTTAGTTCCTGTTAACTTCATGAAGGTATTCCTAATTGATCTGAGCTATTAATTGCGAATTATTAAATGACTAGAAGTACCTTTAAACCAACAAAAGAGTGTTGTTCTCTCTAAGCTATGTGATAAAATATAAAAAGCAGCTAGCATAAACTTATCCAAAACAATCCTAAATGCACGGAAAACAATGCAGAAGATTAATGCTAAGTCTGGGCTCAAATCCAAATGCAAAATATAAAGTAAAATGCTTAATTTAAATGCCAAAAACAACAGGAATAGCAAGCTGTTTAGACTGTTTTTATGCCTTTAAATGCATTTTAAATACTGTTTTCAATGTATTTTTTAGTGCTTTTAATGCCCATAGTGCACACAAATTGAGAAAGATGAAAGGTTTCTTTCTCTTTCTGCATGAAAAGGAGAAGACAAGAAGCTAATCTTTCCGTTTTATGATGGAAAATTGAAAATCAAAATAGATATGCCTAATCCTATATGTTGAAAATTGTAACTAGTTTCAGTCTTCATAATTGTCATTTCTGTCATTCTTATGTATTGTCAAAAGAAAAGTAAAAGGAATTTTATTGTAAAATAAAATGGACTTATTAAAGCATGGGTTTCATGCTTGGGTCAATGGTCATTAGGTCAAAGCACCCATTGTGTGCTTTAAGTTTGTAACAAGGTCTTAGTCATGATGTAAATATCCCCATTGGCCACTTGTAACAAAAGAGAAAATATTATTTGATAACTAGAGAAGTCTAAAAAACCTCCAAGATCTTGTCGGCCAGCTACTGTACAATTCAGCCCAGATAGGCCTGTTCTAGCCCATACAAAGACTATATAAAGGAAGATTTATAAAGGAAGATTTTGACTCCCTTGAAGGATACACTGGATACATCACTCACACTGATCTGCGGCTAGAAGATAGTGCAAAGTCTTGGAAAAGGAAGGAGGACCAGCGAAGGATAGAAGAAACCCTTGAAGATATGAATTTCTGATGCCTGCCTTGGTTCAGCCCTCACATGTGAGTTTCTCTGAAGTCTCTAATCTTACCACAGGTCTGAAAAAGTGCAGAAGCTATTGCAGTCTCATTTGAAGGTCTAATCTCCTTGAAGGTGGCTGGCTTGATCTTGGAGGATCTTGTCTTTAGGTCTTTGGCCTTTGGTCTTGGATGTATCATTTGAAGTTGATAAGAAGAGAATTTATCATGGGTTTTCCCCTGTTCGAGGGGTTTTGCCCTGGCATGACGCCTACATCTTGTGTTCATGTGATCTACATTGTTTGGCATTTATTTGATGATGAAAGAACACACATAATAAAGAAGAATATAATCACAAGTAACTGCCATGAATGGAAAACATAAATTAACATGCCGCCCTAACCAGTTTTCCAATATGGTATCAGAGCTAAGGTTTACATTGAAGGCAGCTGGAAAAATCACTAACTCATGATCATTATCAAGATTGCACAATCATCTAAAAACTACAGGTCCTATAATCCGAGATTGAAGAACTCCAAATTGAGTGCGGGAATCCGAGTTCAAGGTACAGGAATCCGAGTTCAAAGGTACAGGGAAGGTACAGGTCCAAGAATCACAGTAATCTGAAGTTCAGACATAGAGATAAGACAAAATAAGGACGAATACAGGAAGTCTGCTCATAATACACAGGTCTAAAATTTTAAGAGTATTACACAGGTCCGAAGGTATATTACTGCCACAGAGTGTAGTTGCTTTAATATAAGGACCGAAAAGAGCCACCCGAAGCTACAGTGATCATGTGTTATGTTCATATCATCCATTTGAACCTACAGATGAAGAGCCATCTGAAGTTACTGTTCGTGGAAAACAATGATGGATAACTTTGCCCAGATCTTTTTGTGGCTACCCATAGGTGACGCATCTTCATCTAGTAGCCACTTTGGAGGCTCTGCTCCCTTTAAGGTACAAGTCAACTTTGACATTCCCATATTTGAAGGCCAGATAGATACAAATGTCATAGATAGATGGTTAAATCTGTTGGAAGGATATTTCTCGGTTCATGACTTTTCTAATCAGGAAAAGATTACTTTTGCACTCCTCAAAGCCACCCCTCATGTCAAGGATTGGTGGGAAACCTACTGTGAATAGAAAGACGAGAAGGAAGCCTCAGTATTTTCAGCCTCACCCACTTGGAATTCTTTTCGAGATACCATCAAGGAATAATATTACCCTGTCGGAAGCTATGAAGATAAATACATAAGTGGACCACGCTACGGCAGGGAAGCGACCAAGAGGTGTCAGAGTTCACAAATATTTTTCATACCCTTCCCATGAATTTGGGTATCAAGGATTCTAAGCGGCATTCGGTACTCAAGTACCACCATTGTCTACACAAGTACATCCAAGACGAGATGGAGATCCTGGACATCTCTTCGCTTGTTGTCACCTATCGATACGCTGTCAAGATCAAGCATAAATTTAAACAGAAGAAGCGAGACTCTAGATCTGCGAATTGACCCAGGACAACCTGCCGAAGCTAAGGTGGGGCGACCCAGGACAACCCGCTGAAGCTGTAAGCAAAAAACAACACCACAAAGACAAAGAAGGACACAAGGAAATGGTGTGAGTTCCATAAGAGCCCCACTCACAACTGGAGTGTCAAACCAAGCAATCACTGGTGGCCAAGCTGAAGGCTTCCGAATCAGATGCATGTTCTGACTCTGAGTCAGAACCTGGCAAGGGGAATGATAAAGGCAAGCAGATTATTGATGCAGAGCCCAGTGCCACCATTGCCACCACCAAGATCTAGAAGATTGAGCCTGAAGATCCAAAGGAGGAGGAGTGACTCTTCCCCTCACAGATGTGGGTGAAGGGTTCTTCGTTGCAGTTCATTATCGACAATGGAAGCCAAAAGAACCTCATTTCAACAGAGGTCGTGAAGCAGTTGGGCCTACCGACCACACCACACCTGCTACCGTACACCATCGGGTGGCTTCACCAAGAACGATATCTTTGTGTCAACCAGCAGTGCCACCTTCCCTATAGCATCAAGCCCTTCACAGATGAGGTGCTGTGTGATGTTGCTCCTCTTGAAGTTTGTGATGTATTATTAGGACAACCATACTTGTAGACGTGACATGCTGTGTATGAATCTAGGCCTGGCACTGTTATTATTTCTTTGGGAAATAATTTATATAGGATACTGGAGGTAGCACCACCTACTACCATCTCTTTGATCTCTGCGAAGCAAAGCAGTAAGATCATTTCCCAGACCAAGAAATTTTTCTTCCTTGTGATCCGCCCTCAGGGCAAGAAGAAGAATGTGGCCATATCCACAGCCTCCAGATAGGGCTCCTCCACACAAAAACAACAAATGGAAAGGTTCGTGGAGTACAAGGATATCTTCACCTCACCCACAGCAATACCCCTGCACTGTCAGGTCAAGCACTCCATCGATCTGACCCCAGGTGCGCCGTTACCCAATGGACTAATCTATCGATGCTCTGTTCTAGAGAACGATGAAATTAAGAGGCAGATTAAGGAGCTGTTGCAGAAAGGGCACATCAAGCCAAGTTCATCACCTTGTGAGAGCCAGATCGTGTTGGTATAGAAGAAAGATGGCACTTGAAGACTCTGTATTGACTATCAAGAGTTGAATAAGAACATTGTCTGAAATAGGTATCCAATGCCATGGATTGATGACCTTCTAGACCAGCTCAAGGGGGCCAAATAGTTCAACAAGATTGATTTGAAGTTTGGTTATCACCAGGTGCCAAGCAAACCCTCTGATGTGTGGAAAACTTTCTTCAAATCCAAGGAGGGCCTTTTCGTATGGTTAGTCATGCCTTTGGGGTTGAAAAATTCCCCAACAACCTTCATGAGGTTGATGGATGACATCTTGTGGCCCTTCAACAACTCATTTGTGTTAATTTATTTGGATGACATCGTGATCTTCAGCCAGAGTTGGGAAGAGCACCTACACCATATTCGGTAGGTCCTTCAAACCCTGCAACACCACAAGTTGTGTGCCAATTTGGAAAAATGCACTTTTGGAATGACCTAGGTTCAATATCTGGGGTACATCAGTGATGAGCAGGGTGTGCATGTGAACCCAACCAAGATACAAGTTATTCGAGATTGGCCAGCCCCAACCACTCTAACAAAGCTACACAACTTTCTGGGGCTTGCCAATTTCTATCGCAGGTTTGTGTTGGGTTTCTCTCATACCACTTAGCCTTTGAGTCAAGTCATCAAGGGCAGATTAAAAACAAAGTTCTTTTGGTTCAAATCCCAACATAAGGCATTTGCCGAGTTGAAGCATTTCCTTTGCTCTGCACTAGTGCTCACATTACCAGACCTGCAACAACCATTTGAGATTGAAATAGATGCTTCCGACTATGCTATCAAGGCAGTTCTTACTTAGCAGGGGCATTCGATGGCATATCACATTGAGACACTTTCAGACATAGTCTGAAAGTATCCCACCTATGACAAAGAGGTGTATTCCATTGTGCAGGCCTGCCGACAATGGAAGCATTACATTATGGGGAAGGAAACGATCATCCACACAAACCACCAACCCCTGCAATTCATACAGACACAAGGAAAGTTGCAGAATGATTGCCATAAAAAATGGTCCACATATCTGCAACAGTTCCATTTGAACATCGAGTACAAGAAGGGCAACACCAATAATGTTGCAGATTGTCTTAGCCGACCACCGGTTATGGCGCTGACCACTGTGCTCGGCTCTTGTGGACACAAGACTTCGGGGTGGCTGCATCTTTACAAGAGCGATCTAAAATTCAACAACACATACTAGATGCTCCTAGAAGGTAATCAAGATCCAGATTTTCACCTCCAAGGCACTGTGTTATGCCACCTGGGACACCTTTGTGTTCCCTCAAGCGAGTGTGCCAAGATGATTTGAGAGGAGCACTATAGTCGGGTCACTGAACATTTCGAAGTAGAAAAAATAGTGGCAGTGCTGAAGAAGTATTTTTATTGGCCGAACCTTCGATAGGATGTACATCAAATCATGCACTTCCTACGCCATTGCCAAACCAACAATCATTAAGCAAGGCCTATATACTTCTCTAGCTACTCCTAGTCGACCTTGGCAATCCATCTCTATGGATTACATGTCAGGCCTTCCTTCTACTAAGCATGGAAACGACTGTGTTTTCGTGATCGTCGACATATTCTCTAAGATAGTCATTATGGCGGCCTGCAAGAAGAGTACTAGAGCAGAAGCCACTACTAAACTCTTCTTTCAACAAGTGTGGGTACACTTTGGGATCCCACAGTCCATTATCTCAAATTGGAACAACAGGTTTCTGAGTACACTAAATCCACGACCTTCCTTCCTCAAACTGATGGCCAAACAGAGGTCGTCAACAGGATGATCGTGCACATTTTGCGCATGTACAACTCGAAGCATCCATGCACATGGGATGAAAGCCTCCCCTATGTCCAACACAGCTACAACAGAGCTCTCCATAGCTCAACTGGCCACAACCCCTTTTCAAGTGGGATTAGGATTCGAGTGACTATGTCACATTGATGTGGCCATACCATTTGCAGCTACTCAGACAGATTTGATTCATGTCCAATCCAAAGCTGATAGGGCTAACAACTTCATTGAGCACGTTCAGCACATCTACCAGCGGTTCCATGACATATTGGACAGAGTCAATGATAAGTACAGGCAACGTCATGATCAACATTAGGTACCACACAAATTCTAGGTGGGCGACAAAGTTTGGTTACATTTGTAGAAGGAGCACCTCGTTGGGCGCCACCGCAAGCTTCGCCCGCTCCAATATGGGTCGTACACCATCACCAAGGTTGTAGGGGATAATGCCTTCGAGCTCAACATTCCACCATTCCTTGGCCTGCACCCAGTGTTTAATGTGGACCGACTGCAACCATACTTTCCCCCATTGTTGGACACATTCGACGTTGTTGAGTAGCTAACACCAATAAAGCTCAACCCAAGTTGCATCAGACAGGCCACAATTGATAGGATCATGGACACACAGATCAAGAACACTTGCCTCAAAGGATCCAGCTATATCGAGTTGTCACAACAGGCTAACTCCACCAAGGAAAACGGTTCTCCAGGTACTAGGTTCAACAGAAATTTCCTCACCTCATGGAGGCTCTACATGTAATGGGGACCATTGCTTCCTAAGGGGGGAGGACTGATCCAGGTGGATCTTGGTGGCCACTTGCCTATTCCACCTAGACCTTCTTTCGGTTTCATCAGTGTCCTTGATTATAGCAGCATTTATTATTTTTAGCAGTTTTTTCGAGTTGTGAACTTTTGGAGTTGTTTTGACCCCCAAAACGATGGTTTTTTTTAGATCTTTCCAACGAGGTATTTTATGCACCAAACGGAGATCATATGACCAAGTTATGACCTCGAAAAGTTGGCTGCCCAACTAACCCCAACGGGGTCCATGAACTCTTGGCATTCCATCTCCTGGGGTTAGGGTTTTGGTTGTTTAGGATTTTCCTTTGTTGTTCAATAATAAAAAGGCACTTGAGCCTCATTGTAACACAGTTCAAAGGCATGTAGCCACCACATCTCTTCTCAAAGATAAGCTACCATCACCCGAGTTAGTTTATTTCCATTTTGCTTGTAAGCATCTTTCAGTTCTTTGATATTATTGAAATGAAGATTTATTTTTGTTGCATCTCTGAGTTTATGTTTACATATGTATTCTATTGCATTCCTGCATAAGTCTGGATCAAGTCTCCTTGAACAGGAGGAGGATCTATTCTCTGATTAAAAGGAGAAAAGTGATGACTTCCTTATTTGAGAGGGAGTATGGTTGGACACTGGTTCTCCCTTTGTCATGTACTAGACTAGGACTAACGGTCGTAAGTCTAGTGCATGCATCACAAATAAGGAGAATGTTGACTTGTTTGGTTCTCCTTGTGTCAAGCACCTTGATGGATTAGGACTAATGTCCTAAGTCAAGAACATAGACATGGATAAGGAGAATGTTGGATTAAATAAGCATCTTGGACATACATTCTTAGAGTCATTTAATGTGATGGATTAGGATGGAGATCCTAAGTCACATGGACTTGGATAAGAATGGTCTGATGGTAGGATTACTTTGGGTATCCTAGGTGGAGTATGTACCATGATGAGGCGGTATGGTGTCCTATGAAATGCTTCCTAGTATTGTGCTCTAATCTTGTGAGAGATAGAGTGTACCTGTTAAGGCCTTGGATAATATGACAATGCTGGCTATGAGGAGTGATGTGTTGTTGCCCAAACTGTACAGGCAAGATGAGACAACGCTCAGGGCGGGGGCTGTCACTATGATCCCCGCCCTCTCCATTCTAGTTGTCTCCTTACAACAAGCTATGGGGGGTAGTCCCTATGAAATGTGAAGATAGAAAATCCATTGGAAACCAACAAATCTAGGAGACACAACTGAATGGCCTAGCAACTTGGTTAATTTTAGCAAGTTGAAAATTAAATTGGATTTGACTTGAAAGATTAGTGCCTTATATGGAGTCAGTTACTTGCTTAAAACAAATTATTTACCAAGTCACCAGATGAACATTTGTTGCTTAAGGATGCAAGTCCTACAATCTAGGTGAGGTGCAAAGTCTTGGTTAATTTTAGATGATATGCCTAATCTAAGTGTGTCATTTCTCTTAATTGTTTTGAAGCTAGTCTCTAGAGTAGGTTGTGAGAGAGAAACCGGGGGGAATTAAGATGAGGCTTGGTTAATGATGCCTCCTCTAGGGTTCTAATCACACGATGCCTCCGACATTGCAAAAATTGTGGCTTTGGTGACTACAAAGTCACCGTGTTAACCACTAGAGAGGTGCCAAACTTCTCAAGCTAGATGAGAAAGGTGGGCTTATATTTCTATTGACCAAGCTTGTGCTTGGAAGTAAATTTATTAATGCAAGAGGCTATCTAGAATGCAAGTGCAAGAGATGAGTGCTTTTAAGGTGAGATTATTTAATTACTTAAGTACTCGATTACAATGATTTTCAATTACCACCAATGAAGTACTTGACAAATGGATGAATTATAATCTCAACCACAAGAGAAAAGTGCTCAAACTTAACGGTGCTAGAAAATGTGGCAACTAGAGAATTTCTCAAAAGACAAGATCAATGCTACTTGATACAATTAGTAATTGCAACAATGAACTTATCAATATGCCAATTAGATACACAATTAGATCTCTTATCTGTAACGAATAAAATATATAAATAATATAAATATAATGTAAATGATAATAATCATACATAATAATTAATTAAGTAGTAATTAGGTTGAAGAGGCATGTCTAAATGGGACATGACTCTTCATGAAGAGACACTTGCGTGGTATATAAGCAAGCCTCTCGTTCTTATTGTAAATCATTCTTATTCTTATTCGTATTTAATATAATATTTATATCCTCAATGGATAATTTCATATTCCAAGTATTTTGGAGTAATTAATTTGTAGAAGGAACTTTGTTCGCTTCATTTGGTATTAGAGTAGTTCGGTCCTCTAGGTTGCTTAACTGGTGCACAGAGCTCATTTTCCGATCCAGGTCCTTGGCTATCGAAATTCGTCAACTTTGCTACTGTACAACTGAAGCATTTTGCTCAGAATTTGGGAGTTTCTCCTTTTCTCCTTTTTTCTAGGCATTTGGCCATTAAATATATATATGTATGTATAAAAGTAAATAATAAAAAAAAGTAAAAGAAAAAACAAAATGGATACAAAATCTCATACCAAGTATATTTAAAACTTTTTACGTGGAGAAGCCCGTGGTTTTTAAAACAACCCATGGTATTTTAAAAGTTAAAGAAAAAACAAGGATACAAAATCTCTTACGTGAAAGGTAAATATTACTTTTTACAGGGGGTTTTAAAAACAACCCATGGTAACAGCCCATGGTATTTTAAAAGTTAAAGAAAAAACAGGGACACAAAAGCTCTTATGTGAAAGGTAAATATTACTTTTTATTTGAAAAGTATTGTGAATATCGTAACCGTGTCATATGAAAAGACGTGGCCTTTATATTTATTAAGTGTGGTGACATCATAAAAGTTTATATTAAGTGTGGCTTTTATATTAAGTGGGGTGACATTAAAAGTTATCAAGGGAGTAATTAAGTATATAAAAAAGGGACCAATTTATTATTTAAAAAAAGAAGTGAAACTGTTATTATTATAAGGTAATAAAGTATTTTGAAAAGGGATCTTAATATAAAGAAATACATACATATATAGAGGGTAACAATATAAAGGAGTATTTTTTTAATAAAAGGGTATTCAAGTTTTAACAATTCACATTAAAGGAGAATATTTGAAAGATATATATAGAAGAAATAAGTGATATTTTATAATAAAAATAGCTCCAGTTGACATATTTTTTACGTAAAAACATCAAGGCAAAAATGGAGACTAGTAATGAAAGGTTTCCTGAAACCCATAGTACATGTGTTTGCACATTATTTAACATCAAAGGATCACTCGCAGGAAGAGACATCATAATCTCTATCAGTCCTACTGAAAGAAGTAATTATGTTAGTCCTAAATGTGCTAATCAATTGGTGATTCCTTAATCAAATATAGTTGAAACAAATATTTTTGGCAAACAATACGATATAAGCAATCTACACATAAATAATGGAGATTATACTTTTATCTCACAATTCACTGTGAAAACCTTAAGTTTTAATGATAGTGACATTGTTTTAGGATCACCATGGATGAAAACTCTAGGTTCCTTTATTCTAAATACTAAAAAAAAGTTTTTAACATTTTCTTACAAGAAGAAGAAAATAACACTCCAAGATGTTCAACTGAAACCTAATTCAGTAATGCCAGAAGATATATTGGATATTTCAAAAGTAATTTCTCAAGAAGGTAAAAAGGTATTACAAAATATGCAAAATGAAATTGACAAAATCACTATTGACAAAAATGAAGAAGTTTCTCAACTTAAAAACCATAGTGAAAAATTATTGACGCAAATTAAGAAACTTAAGAAGGATAAGAAGTCATTAGAAAACAAGGTACAATAATTTATCGAGAAAGAAGTATCAAATGTAGGAATTCAAGTTGATGACAAAACAACAAATACCGATCTAGTGAATATAACAATTCAAGAAGACAAGTTAGTTGAAGAAACGACACACGTAGATGTTGCAGTTCAAACAATGAACATCCCAAGTGAATGTTCCATAACCAACTCAACAACATCTTTTCTAAAAGAAAATATAAAAATTGACACATGCCTAGTAAGGAGAAATCAAACCAAAAAAGTTCCATATCGGAATCCGAATCATGAGAACAGACGAATCAACCATGCTACATATTTGAACCAGTCAAAACCGAAACAACAAACTGATGTTCTGGATAATAGTGATGTAATCTCAATCCAGTGTTATGCTAACAAGTCGTTACAAAATTCCAGTGATCAAAATACTATACAAAAGATTAATCTCAGATAGTCTAATCCCTTCTCAGTGTGACAATTTTGTTTGTCACTAAGAAGATCATATCAACTTGTATCGACGAGGATGACTATTTCGAGAGAGAAAGACGTTCGAAGCCGAAAAAGAGATCAAGCCTTTTTTCATCAACAAGTTTCGAGGACAAAGCTTTTTGAAGGAGGCAATGTAATGAATAAAATATATAAATATAATGTAAATGATAATAATCATAAATAATAATTAATTAAGTAGTAATTAGGTTGAAGAGGCATGTCTAAATGAGACATGACTCTTCATGAAGAGACACTTGCATGGTATATAAGGAAGCCTCTCATTCTCATTGTAAATCACTTATTCTTATTCGTATTTAATATAATATTTATATCCTCAATGGATAATTTCATATTCCAAGTATTTTGGAGTAACTAATTTGTACAAGGAACTTTGTTCGCTTCATTATCACAATTAGAATTTAGTTTGATTATGAAACTCACAAGAGATATCCAATTTCTCAATGAACAATGTATCGAATTATCCAACAATAACAATAAGAAACAAGATCTTCAATGGCAATGTCACTTAGAGCAGTTAAACATTTATCCACTTGATTAGAGCACTTATGTGTATTAATGCAAGAGTGCAAATAGATGCCAATGATTCAGAAATGCAATATGGATCAGCCAGTAAACATGTGATTGCAACAAAAAGAAAATCACCCAATTCCTCAAATAAACACTTATCCAAGATCCACAAAATATAAGAAACAAAGGCTAAATGAGATTAGATAACTTTCACCCACTTTTATAACTACTGTAAATTTTATATTAGACCTTATGCAGTAAATTTCAGACCTCAAATAATCATTTCAACCTTCAAAAAGATGATAAAAAATGCATAGAGATGCAAGCCTAATGAGTGCAAGTGACAATATAATGATACAATATGATTACCAATGATTTATTATGCCACTGTTATGAAATTTAATCACTGCTGCAAGTGTTTTTAGGTTGCTGTAGCAAACATATCAGATCTGAAGTAAACCAAACAGTCCACAAGAAAACCACTTATATGCACTCAAATTAACTTAGGCTTACTTCTTAATTGACTAGGTGATTTGTTGATGAATTTAGGCTTATTTAAAATGTGTTGGACCTTCCAATATACTGTTGTCATGAAATACTGCATAATTTAAATTTATGACAATGATAAAATTAGAGGGTTAGAGAGCAAACCAAGAGGCCTTAGGGCTTAGTTGATGGCTGGTTTGACTTCCAATGAGATTGGCCACCTACAACCACCAAGTTAGCTCTAATATTTCCTGCAAAACTACAATGCAAAACCAAAGATGACTGAGTACAAGGCTAGGGCTGTTGAGAAATCTAGGGCATGAATAGTTAAAAAAAATCTTTGCTTGATAATTGCTTGTGATATGCTTTTACCTTTTAGCTTATAGTATATTCCTTGTTATGTTATTATTGTATTCTCTTCAGCAAGACAATTATCAATATGCACAATAAAAGACAAATGACACAGTAAGTAGGCTTCTCAGTCAAGGCCAAAACCTCTCACTTCTTGAGAGGAAAACCCGATCAAAATTCTTCTTCTAGATATTCAATTGATAAGTACCAAGACCATGATACAGACCCTTGATTCTAGTATTGTTAAAATTGGCAACCAGGGAAAAACTTCATGTGGGTCATCTTATTCATGGCTGATAATATTTTTATTAGATTCCTCTCGTCGAGAGGTATAGGATTGATATAAAGATCGTCCGATTCCGATAAGTATTCATGAAGATATGAATTTATTTTGATTATGGAATTATTATCAAGCCGACCTAAAACTCAAGTAGGCTCAAAAGCCCAACAGTCACATTTATTCACCCACCAACGTTGTGTATAAATATAAGAGGACTTTTCCTCATTTGCATCTCATCTCATCACATCTCTCTCTCTCTACTGCGCAGATATGAGTCTCTTCTCCACTGCGCTGAAATGGGTCTCTCTATATCTCACATGTGAAGCCGAAAGTTGCTGAATTTGAAGCTGCCACTGCAGAAGTAAAGATTGACTTGCATGGCCTAGAAGATCTCCTCTTTGGAACTATGCTGTAGGTTTATCTGAACCTCCTCCGAAAGCCGCAACTTTTGGTGGTGGAATGAAGTCAATCCAATGAACTGTTTGTAAGATATCGACTGCCCTAGTTTGAAGCCGGAAACTGCTGAAATTGAAGCTGCAACTGCAGAAGTAAAGATTGACTTGCGAGGCCTAGAAGATCTCCTCTTTGGAACTGCGTTGTAGGTTCATCTGAACCTCCTCTGAAAGCCGCAACTTTTGGTGGTGGAATGAAATCAATCCGATGAACGGTTTGCAAGATATCGACTGCCCTAGTTTGAAGCCGGAAACTGTTGAAACTGAAGCTGCAACTGCAGAAGTAAAGATTGACTTGTGAGGCCTAGAAGATCTCCTCTTTGGAACTGCCTATAGGTTCATCTGAACCTCCTCTGAAAGTCGCAACTTCTGGTGGTGGAATGAAGTCAATCCGATGAACGGTTTGCAAGATATCGACTACCCTAGTTTGAAGCCGGAAAAACTGCCTTGAAACTGAAGTTGCAACTGCAGAAGTAAGATTGACCTGCGTGGCCTAGAAGATTTCTCTCATTAACCTCCTGGTAGCCGAACTTTTGGTGGTGGAATGAAGTCATCGACGTCGTTTGTGAGATTTGTCTGCCCTAGTTGATATGAAGCGCTATTGTGATGCTGCTGTTAGGGTTGTATGTTTTTATGAATTTGGTTCATTGTACTATTCTCTCTCTGCATTATTGAAGATAAGAGAAGATTTGATCAAAGGTTCCCCACATTGTGGGTTTGTCCTGGCTAGCCGCCACATCTTGTTGTCTCTGTCTTGGCTTGTTTTCTGTCGATCGTTTAATGTTCTATCTGCACTTTACTTTATGTACATGTGATTGCTAATCGGTGGAATGTAATAAGAAAAAGAAGTAAACTGTTATAAGCATAGAACATACCATAACTTAACACCTCCTCAGTATAATCATGAAGATGTCAAAATGCGTCTTTTTGTCCTTTCCTTAAAGGGTGATGCTTTGAACTGGTTTAATAATTGTCCTGAAGATTCTTTCACTTCTTTAGAAGACATTGTCGATGCTTTTAAAGATAGATATGGTGATCCAGACAGCTCGCCTTGTGCCCCTAAAATTGTGCAACAGAATGGAAGTAATCTTGTAAAAGGTCCAACTGTCAATGAAAGATTCCAAGACAATTCTTCATATCAAAATATGCCATCCACCTGTACCATTGCAGATCAAATCTATGATAGTGGAAAAGCAAGGACAAATTGTAAAAACAGTGTTGACAATGAAAAGGAAGATCAGAAGCAAATTATACAAGAACTAATGCGGCTAGTAAGAAATATGGAGATGAATCAAACTAATTACGCCAATGATGTGAGAACTTTATGCACCCACCTAGAAAAACGTAATAGGGAGATGGAGATCATGCAAAATCAACATGCTAAGGAAATTGAGGCCATGAAGATTAATCATTGACACAGAAATTAGTTTTATGCAAAGCAAGTTATCAGGCTTAGAGGAAAATATGACGACCATGAAAGCTAATCATGATAGGGAAATTAATTATATGCAAAACAAGTTATTAACTATGGATGAAGAAATGACTATCATGACGTTCGATCATAATAATCTGTTGGCTGCCATGCAAGCAAATCATAAGGAAGAGATAAAATCTATGCAGTATTGCTTAATGACCATAAAGGAAAAGAACGATAAAGTAATAAAAGATATGGAAGAAAACCATGCCAGGGAAATTAGTGCTATAAAGATTGAACACTCTAGTCAAATGGATGCCATTAAAATACAATTTTAGAAATTTCAACAGCAATCGGAAGATGAAAGAAACCAAGGAATGTCAATAGATCAGGAGCCTCCTTATCTGTTATAGCAAGCTCCATCTTGTTATGAGGTTCTTTGTTCCATTGAAAATGACCTGGATGAAAGGGAAATTAATAATCAGGTTGATGCTCACACGGTTAATCCACTAGTCATTGAAGATCAAGTTATAACTCATGGCACCTGTGAGATTTGTCCATCATCCTTTACAGGGCAGATGTAGAATGAAGAAAGACATGTCAAACATATCTTACATACTTCATCTGAGAGTTTTGAAGCAGAAAGTTCCACGTCATCAGTGATACAGCCTGCCACAAGGAAAAACGCAAAGGAAAGAGAACGAGAAGAAGATTTGATGCATCAGACGGTCGTGAGCAGCTTGACTTTCGGATAGGAAAAAGTCCTACCATATGCAGAATTGGACATGGCACATCCGACAAACAGCCGACAGATTTGCCTAAAAGCAGGCAAATGCTCAGTATACACTATATTGAACACATTTGATGCCATGGGGCATCCTTTGTATTGTATTTCTAACCCTACTCCTTGTTTTTCAGCATTTTCATTTCTGTTTTAGGATTAGATTTACTTTTTCATGTCGTTAGACTACTTAATAAATGAAGAGCTTATATCTTTCATGTGCTTAATATTATATGATGATTCTTGAATGGACGCTACTTATTTCTGTTGTTTGTTGCGTGGATGCAGATTCTGGATTCTCACATTCCTGCAGTGCAGCAACGTTTGTTGGAAATAATATTGAGAGGGGGGGGGTGAATCAGTATTAGCAAATCAAATACTTTTTCATTTTCACACTCAGATTTATATACGCGACTTCAGTTCAGTATATCCGCGTATATACGCGACTGTGTTAAATGCAACCAGCGTACAAGCAGTAATCTTATGATTCAGTTAGCTTATCTTCAATAAATGCATCAGAACATTATTAAACACATTAACAGTAAACAGGTGTAGTAAAACAGTATAGATCATCACACATAAGGAGCACACATGAACACCATGATATAAGGTGGAAACCCAATGTGGGTGAAAACCACCTGCTGCAATATGTTTCTATCTTCCTTTAATAAGAAACTTCTTTTACAATGTACTAGTGCAGTCCTTTACCAGTACGCAAGCTTCTACCTGCAGAAGGCTACAACCTTCTTAGCTCTTGTACTAGCCATTCCATTTACTAGTACGTAGGCGCTGACCTACTGAAGGCTCCAACCTTCACTCGTTTTCCAGCTGCTCCTGGAAGGGAGCTACAACCCCCTTGGCTCTTGTACTGGCCAATCTGTTTACCAGTACGTAGGTGCCGGCCTACAATCATCCAGGGACCACGTTTCCTACATTTTCATACTGGATCCATGAAGCACAACATCATAATCTGAATCACCACTCTCTGAATCACCCAATGCTCAAACACTGAAAACAACACAGTCTACATAACTCTGCAACAACCAGATCCAATAGTAACTTCAAATATCATACTTCATACTGTATACGCTACTTGGACGAACCCAACCTGCGTGTATACGCTCTTTTACCAAAGACAACCCACGTACAGATCTGCAAATTCAACCTCATAACTTTGCAGCTATTTCAGACATTAGAACATACCCAAATCATAATATTCATAAACATGCATCAATCGATCTAATCTATCCATACTCAACCCTTATAAAGATAATCATTCCAAGCCTTAAGATCGCGATCCATTGTTCATCATCCTTCACATGAGTGCCTCCTTGGTTCAGATCAAGCAAGACATCCCCAACCAATAACCAGCATCTAGATCTCACACTTTATCAGATGTTCATCACTTGCCCACCCTTTTACTACTTTTTGGCATAATGATCTTCTCCTTATATAGTTTTAGGCTTCTCTCAATACCATGGTCCAAAACCATGTAGAATCAATATCATGAAGCCAATACTTGGGGTCGTCACTTCGGACCAAATACCATGGACCAATACCAAAATACCATGGACCAAATACCACGGACCAAAACTTAGTTTTCCGACATGTACGCGCCTTTCCTTCTGTGAACCTGCATGTGTACGTATACGCGCCTTTTTCTCTTAATACCCGCGTATATACGCACTTTCATCACAGTCAACCTGCGTATATCTTTCTTTTGATCTACTGCACTAGAATCTGTCCTCTGAGTGAGTTGCCATCACCTGTATCATTCCTCTGAGTGAGTTGCCATCAAGGACAACACCTGTATCATAATGCCAACAACGTGTCCCCAAGTAGAGCCAGATGTTGACCACTACGTGTCAACTTCCCATAGCAGTACACCCCCTTTTCTTCACAAAAGGGATAGCACTTGATTGATGTGTCTATGCCATTCGACAGTCATCGTCGACTTTATCATATTATGTTGTAAAGCCAGTTTGTATGTGTAAATTGTAAATAGTCTTAACAGAACTGAGTCATGTATGTAAATTGCCTAGGTGGACTTAATTTTCTAGTGATAATCTATGTTTCGAAAGGTTTTTTGTCTCACCAATCCATGATCGACAGAGTTTTCCTTCAGCCTAACCCCAAAGCTGGAATGAATTTTTTCATTAGAATCTTAGGAGAATCCTAGTATGTTGATCTGCTAGATTATATTCGGTTGCAGAACTGGGTGGTCCGTGAGGGTCTATGTCAAATGAGTTTTCCCCCTTGAGATGTAAAATTGTAGAAGTCATGATGTAAAATGTCTTGAGGGTTAGAAAATGTTTTAATCCCCTCATAAGTCCTAGGTCCTAGGTGATTTTTCCAAAAGCTAAGTTCAAGGATCCTTTAAGAATAAAAATTAAAAATTGGAAAAAAATAATAAAATAAAAATAAAAAATAAAAGATATAAATAATTAAAAAATTAAAAAGAAATAAATAAAACTTATAATAAAATTTAAAATAATAATAATAATAATGATCAATTTAATTAAAAAAAAAAAAAAAAAAATTTTTAAAAAAAGAAATAATAAAATTAAATTAAAACTTAAAATTAATAAATTAATAATAAGTAATTTTTGTAAAAATAAAGCGAATTTTATTTTTTTAATATATTAAAATGCATTTAAAAATTCGACGGATGAGATTAAAAGAAATCTTGATCCTCATCGACGGTCGAGATCATTTTGACATGGATCACTCGAACTAGCCGTTGGGAATTTTTCCTTTAAATAGGATGCTAGGGGTCATTTGAGATCAGTTTGGATCTGAGTCTGGTGCTGAAGAAAACTCTCTTGTAGTCATTTTCTGTGCAATAAAGAAAGACTTTGGGGTTAAAAATCTTAATGGTGTTACTCTTCTGAAAGCGTTGTAAGATGATTTATTTTTTTGCATAATTTTATTTTCAGCTATTGATTTTAGCTTGACGAAGATTGATTCAGGCACAGGTATCTTGTTTGATCTCTAGGGTTTAAATGATAGTTTAGGTTCTAAAATATAATGGCAGGTATCTCCATTTGATCTGGATTTCACGATTGTTTTCTCCCTCTATGTTAATGGTTGATTTTAAGCTGTGCAGGAAATTTTAAGTTTTGAGTTTACTGGGCATTAGGGGAAGTTCTCGGTTGAACCAACCAACTCCCGGATTGTGTTTTTCTGAAAGAGCCCAGCTAGTTTTTAATCCCGGGCTTATCATCTGAATTTTTTTTTTTAATGAATGCATGCAGGGTTTTCTGAAGTATCTCACATTAAAATTTAAATTCTGAAAATATTTGTGGCATAACGAGAAATCTGGCTATTTTAGAGTCTGTAGTTTGTGAATATTGTAATTATTTAGTTAGGGTTTTTAGTTTCAATTCTTGCACATATTATCTTTGGGTGTTTTGTTTTGCCGTTGCAGGTTACAGGTCTGAGGAGAAATTTTTGTTTGAAGCCAGATCTAGGTCCTGGAGGGTAAGATCTGGCCTCAGGATCAGTTCTTGCAGGTATTTTGCTGAAGAAATTCGAGATTCTCCAAGCTATCTGTTTGCTGGGGTTTTCATTTAAAATTGCTTTCCAAAAATATCAACTAGCAATCTTGCATTCCAAGGGTTTTAAAATCATTCATTTTCAGATCTAAATTTTTTTATGAGGGTTTCAAGAAATCTAAAGTAGAGTGAGTTAAAAATTTTGTCAAGATTTCTGGAAAATATTTAGAGCTCCTCTCACTCTACTGCAAATCAAATCCCTGTCTCCTCACAGCTCCATTTCCGCATTTCTCTTCAGCATTACTTCCTGCGGATTCCTTCCACGCTGCTCCAGCACCTGCAAACAAAATTAAAAAATTAAAAAAATATTTTGAAAAAGCTTAATAAAAAAAATTGAAAAATATTTTTTTGTGGTCCATTTTTCTATAGCTAAACGCACTTAAAATGTTTATTTACAAGTTGGCTATATGAAAGTGGTAGCTGGTCAGCATTTAAATTTTATGATCATTTAAAGCATTTAATTTTTCTTGAAGTTTAATTGCTGGATGATTTAAAAGCGTTGTGCATTTGTTGAAAATCTTACATCGCTTGGGTTATTTGATGATAAATGATTGTTCTACATGGTTTATATTTCTGCAATATTCAATAAATAATCATTTAATCATTAGCTTTTTAAGGAACTGGTCTATTAACTTAATCAAATCGATTAAGTGCTTGTTTCCCCTCGTGTCTCCCAACCCAACTGGTCCACAGTTGGTCATCCATTGTCCCAAAGGATCTACCCCCCTTAGCCATGGGAGACAGGCTTAAACGGAGAGATCGGGGATCAGGGTGACAACCCTCGGTCTGAGCGTTGTCGTGACAATCTGTGCGACAACATTTTTTCGCGTCGTTGCCGGGGACATTTTATTCTCGGCATTTCAACAACAATCATCCTTCTCATTTCTTATCTTTTCATCTGGCCCGGCAACGCCAACATTTTTTGGCACCGTTGTCGGGGATACTTTATTTTCGGTGTTTCAACGACTTTTTATCATTCATCATTCATCTTTCTATCATTCATTTGAGCCGGCAACGCCAACATTTTTTGGCGCTGTTGCCGGGAACATTTTATTCTCGGCATTTCAACGACAATCATCCTTCTCATTTTTTTTCTTTTCATCTGGCGCGACAACGCCAACATTTTTTGGCGCCGTTGCCGGGGATAGAGTTTTTCTGTCCCTGGCATTTCAGCGATATTCATCTTCTCATTTCTCATCATTCTTTCATCTCTCATTTGAGCTGGCAGAGACAACATTTTTTGGCATCATTTGGATCTTATCTTTCGTCATATCGATACCTACTCTTCAGTTCATTTCTTGTCTTGGTGGCGACTCCATTTCTTTTCATTTATTTTTCCCAGACAAAGAAGCCTCTCTCATATCAGCTTGTTTGTTGTTTTTTGGATCCTAGAATTTCACTCATTGTTCAAGTGGCGACTCCACTTCTTTCATTTATTGATTTTCTTGAGCAGAGATCTCGTTCTATCATCCATTTGGTCCCTATTTATTCATCATGGATTATTCGTTTAAATCATGTCATTTTACTGATGATCTCCATGATATTCCGGAAGTGGCCATTTCTCAATTACCTTTGTTCTCAAGTGGTGATTCAGTCGCTGTTAAAAGACATCTAGGCTTGTTTACTCGTATAATGATCATATATTGTAGACCCCCTGTTAAAATTGGCAACCAAGGCAAAACTTCATGTGGGTCATATTATTCATGGCTGATAATATTTTTATTAGATTCCTCTCGTCGAGAGGTGTAGGATTGATATAAAGATCATCCGATTCCGATAAGTATTCATGGATATATGAATTTATTTTGATTATAGAATTATTATCAAGCCGACCTACAACTCATGTAGGCTCAGAAGCACAACAATCGCATCTATTCACCCACCAACGTTGTGTATAAATATAAGAGGACTCTTCCTCATTTGGACTCACTCATCTCATCACATCTCTCTCTCTCTACTGCGCAGATATGAGTCTCTTCTCTACTGCACTAAAATGGGTCTCTCTCTCTCACACGTTTGAAGCCGGAAACTGCTGAAACTGAAGCTGCAACTGCAGAAGTAAAGATTGACTTGCGAGGCCTAGAAGATCTCCTCTTTGGAATTGCGTTGTAGGTTCATCTGAACCTCCTCTGAAAGCCGCAACTTCTGGTGGTGGAATGAAGTCAATCCGATGAATGGTTTGCAAGATATCGACTGCCCTAGTT
>APFE031689924.1:2142-12915 GCA_000404065.3 Pinus taeda
GGTATGCACCCATCCTTTGGCTTACAGAGCGTACAAGTACGTAGGTACAGTGTGTTTGGGATGCGTACACGCAGGCAAGGTAAAGAGAACCTGCGTACCCAGAGATAAACATGTTTTTAAGTGACTTTCTCTCTTTTTTGAAGTTTGACATGAAGAGCAGAGGTATGAGGCTTGACAAGGAGGATAATATGACTAGTGATGGAGCCATATTAACTGCAGATAGTCATGGTGACAAATTTCAGTGTAACATATATCAAAGCTTTCTTAGCTGTCATATCTGTCAAATTCCATTATGGTTGCATCATCCACTGTCAACTTATAGACTTCGCCTATCATGTCCAACCACTTATCTTCATCATTAGAGTCGTTAGGTACCTTGATACACTCGGATTGCAAGTTTCAAGAAGAGCCAAGTATTCATAGTCATAATTATGATTGCATTCATTGCACGAAGAACAAATCAGCAAATGTTAAATTTGAATTCCTTGAATGTTAAGCGAGGCAATGACCAAAGGTTGAGACAGTACCAGTCTATCAAGTTTTCATTACGCTGGAGTCTCATGGAAGGGTCTACAAAAAGAAAGGAGCACAAGTTAGGCAGATGTTTGAGGAGCGAACCTGAAGGTTTAGACATTATCTTGAAGAACAGAGAAGTGGAACGTGCATTCAAGCAGGTTGGATGTTGGAATTTTTGCAAGAAACTCCAGCGAGGTCATGCACAAATCACCAAAGAATTTGCCTTGAATTTCACAGGACTGAATTCAAAAGTTGGCATGCTTGAACTGCAAATCTCACCAGAAGTAATCTCCACAGTCACTGAGATTCCAAGGGGGACAAGAAAGATGATTTTAAAATTGCAAATTTGATATGATCCCCTGCAAATAATTTCTGAATCCAGAGTTCATTGACTCAGATTTAAGCAAGTCTATGCCCAGAAATTATCTCAAGGACTCATATGCCAATTTACTTACCTACATACAGAGGTACTTTACTTGTGAGGGGAGATATAATAAGGTATATTCATATCACTTCAAGTTGCTGCTGCATTTCACAGGTAAAATATCTCTTGATTTACCTTTCTACTTGTTTTGTAGCCTAGGCAAAATGTGTGACAAGGTTCAATTAAAGAAGGAAGCCTGTGAGACCTCATTGTTTCACCACGGCTTAGTCAAGTTGATCGTTTTGCATGAACTCCAAAGAATAGATAGGGACTGGTCCATGTTCATATTTATGTCTGGCTTCAAGAATGAAACTGGCCTCAGTCCTCAAGCTGTGAAAAATTCTCCACCAACAACTGGTCATCGTGCAGAAACAAGAGCCAGGAGATTTACAAAATTGAATGCTAGGAAACAAGTAAAGGAGCCCACCAGAACACTGATAATTCAAGACAAACCCCAACAGCCCCAAAAAGAGAAAACTCAAATCGAGGAGGGTGTGCATGAATCATCTACAGGTGAAGTAGTTCAAAGAAGAAGGACTAGGAGCCAGATAGATAAAGAAAAAGGCAAGACAGTGGTTAGTGAGGAAAGCCCAGTTTCAAAGGGAAACTTGAATGACTTACTGCAAGCTATCAATATTGAAGAATCTCCCATGGTTCAACAAGATTTTATAAAATCAGGTAAAGATAGGACCAAAAATATCAAAGCCTCAAAAAGCTCAAGTTTGATGATCAGGTTGCTAAATTTGTCTTTAAGCCGAGAAGACCTACGACGAGGCATTTCAAACAGGTACAGGAGATGCTGCCAGAAGCAGGTGAAACAGAGGAGATCGAAAAAACTCATGAAAGACCTCTGACTCCATTAGAAACATCTTCATAGCTACATGAAGAGCTATAAAAGATAGTTATCCTCAGGAGGAATATAATGTTGAAGAGATGAAAAATAAGTTGAGGTTAGCAAACCTTGAAATTGCTAGATTGAAGAAAGCCTCAAGAAAACATGCAATCAAGGAAGCTCAGTTTAATAAAATGGAGGCTCTTTGGGAAGACAAAACATTTTCAATACCCGAGGTGGTCGACTGTAACATCCAATACTATACCTAGACAGTTCCTGCATTAAAGGAAGCAGAATTCATCAGAAAAAGTTAATATGAATCTAAGAGTTGGGATCAGAGTCATGAAAAGGCAAATTGAGGATTTAAGGATCTAGCTAAGCCAGCGAGAAAGATTTCCTTAGCAGGTAAGGATGAGTCCCAAATTTTGGTGATTTACTGTGTTCATGTTTTAATAGCTTAAGAGCAGCTGCAAAAGACATTTTAGTATGAAGAGGCCCAAGACAGTCAAATTTTGGCTCAAAGCTATGTTTTTGTGATTACACAGCAATTTCGTAGCGCGCTCTGAAACTGCTGTAGCTGCATAATTAAACTCATTCAACCCATTTTGAGCGACCGAGGTGAAATATTTTGGAAAGGAGTTTCATAAAGGGATCATTTACAATGTGTAAGCAACCAGCAATGGCAAACAAGTGGAAGAAAGATGTATGAACTCTAAGCTTTTTTTATCATTGCTAGTATTGTCCATGACTTTTCAAACAGCTTTGAAAAGGTTTTGTCATCACACATGTATATGGGAAAGGCTTACAACACATGAAGGACGTGGCACTCCAATAGAATTTTGGGTAATTAAAGAAGAACAACATGGTTAATTGGTTTCGAATATCTTTGAGGAAACCAAAAGCAGAAAAACAGGGGCAGTTTCCTACTCCTTAGCAGCAGTAAAGGGATAAGATATTAAAGACTAGTAAGGAGCTTCAACGTCCACCATAGCTAGATTGAAGGAGACCACTTGTTAGAGAACGAGTTTTGATTGTAATAAATACTATCACCAACATAATGTGGAGTTAGACTCCTAATTGTATTAGGTTTCTAGAATTTCCAGTTCACAGTTAGTGGTATTTAATAGTTAGTTTAAAATGTTAATAGGTGTCATAATAAGATGAATTCGAGTTCCCCTCATGCTGGAGGAGGAATATTAGTTATGAAAAAGCTCTATATATAGCAGAAGAGTTGATGTACAAAGGGTTGGAAAATTATTGAGAAAAGCTCTGATATTGTGCTTTGTGTAAAGACTTTGTTCTCTAGTAATACAATATTGGCCTTGCTTCTCAGGAATCATGAAGAATTCGATGTTTTGAATGTCTTGTGTTTTCTTCTTCCTATTATCTACAATGTTATGAATGTATGATCACTTAGAAATCACTTACAGTGCTCTAATTTCCTACATACATTTGTAAACTATGTTGGTCCCCTATGTGTTTGATGCATTCTACATATGTTGGATTCTGAATGCCCTGAATTCTATGCAAAGCTAACTTTACTGTCAATATTGAAGCATATCTTACTCCATAAGCCCAATGGATACTTTCTAATTGTGTTTCAACCTTTTTTCACTTATCATTTGTTTACTAGAGTTAGCCATCTAATCCATTATCAATATCATTAACCCTTTTGAGAGAGCCCTCTCAGGTTGAGGAGGCTAGCCTCAACCTAAAGTAGGTTTGAAATAGTTACTTAATGTCTACCTAATCACAACAGCCTATCAGGGTCTGATTTTGAGATAACGTTTTGGTGCGTTTTCCGGGAGCCTAAAGATTAATCATTCCCGATATCAAGAGACTGAACTTCTGAAGGTAGTAGGAGCTCAGAAGACTTTTTGAGGTTGCAATCTACCTTGGTGACTCCATACATTTTCAAAGTTTAAAATGTGGCTTCGAGAGGGATATATACACGGAGCAATCCTAACCTAGATCCACCTACTCCTATGGACAATCCCAACACCATTTCAAGGAGCAGGTAAAGATTTATTCAAACACCAGGTACTCCATCTTATTCAAAGTCTTTGCTCTCTGAATTTTCAAGAAGTCCCGAGGATAAAATAGTTGATGACAAAATTCATGAGGTATTGTTTAGATCAGAAAACGAAGAAGAACTCATTGGAATTATTTTAGATTTGCAAAAAAGAGGGATTGATACTTCATCTTTAGTGTCACAAAAAGATAAAGAGGAATTTTGGGAGGTTGTTACTTCTGAGTTATTGTTAGAAAAGGAAGACTTAGATAAACTCAAAGAGCTTGATCCTTTTGAAGTCTTACTTAAATCTAAATCCAGTTTACCATTGCCAAATTGGAGTACATTTGTCACTGGTTTACAAAGCCCAAGTAGTCCTTTCCACATCAGTATCTCATCCTCAGCTTCTATTAGTCCTAGAAGTTCTCAAACACCAAGCAATCCACCTCGTATTACTATTGTTCCTTCTATCCCTTCAGTACCTATCATCACTGCTCCTCCCTTAGTCATGGTCGTACCTGCTAGATATGCTCCACTAGAACTCCCTGCTATTTTACATGACCTTCCCAACAAATATGTTGCACAAATTCCAACCTGGGGTGGTGATGAAGAAATCATAGCAGAAGAGCATGTAGACAGATTCAATGATTTTGCTGATAGAGAGGAAGTTGATGATGAAGATGTGAAGCTAAGATTATTTGCACAAACTTTTGTCAGGGAAGTTAGAAAATGGTTTAAAGCCCTTCCAGTTGGAAGCATTCATAATTGGGGAGAGTTTGAAGACAATTTCCTGAGGAAACGGGGAAATAGAACTAATCTGGTCCAATCTCTGACTGAATACAATAATTTTAGAAGGTCACCTGATGAAACCGTTCAAAACTTCTCCAAGAGGTTTAATAAAGTGTTTAATTCCATCCCAGTCCGTTTGAAACCTCCTGAGGCCTTGGAACAACTGAGATATGCCGAAGCATTTGATTTTGACTTCTCTCTCTTACTCAGAGAAAGATACTCTACTACTCTTCCTGAGATGCAAAATGATGCAATTAAAGTAGAGGTGAACATGGTTGCTGCTAAAACGTCAAAGATGGGAAAGGCCAAACTGAAAGAAGAAGAGAAACCTTCCTCCTCAGCCCTAGAAGATAAAATTGATTCAATGATGAAGACCATGGAGAAGCTGATGGATAGGTTGGCTCTTGGAAACACCTCTGCTCCTCCAGTGCAACAGGAGCCTTAGTTTAGAAATCCTCAATTCAGGAGACCTCAAAATCAACAAAGGTCAAGGGAAAATAGGAATCAACAGCCTGATCCTCCAGTAAGACCTCCTTTCCAGTAGAACTTAGTTGATGAGGAAGATGAGCCTGAAGTTCTTGAAGAATCCATCCATTGTCTTGATGAAGAAATGTCAGGGATTTTCTTGACTAAGGAAGAACATGATGAGTCCAATATGATCAAGCAAGGAGAGGAGCCTTCAGACTATTTAAAAGGTTATCATCATGCTATCTTTGAAATGTAGAAACAATACAATCTCAGGAATAGAAATGTTCCAATTATAGCAAGCAAAGCACAACCCAAGAAAGATGGTTCAAAGGCTATTGAAGACAAGAAGGAAACCTAAAGGCTAATGAGGGTAAAGTTGATTCTCCATCTGGTAAAGGAGACATTCAAACTCCATCTCCTACTAAAGAAGTTGAAAAAACTATTTCTGTTTTTAACCTTGAGAATGAAATTGCGAAAATCAAAATATCAGTCCCTTTTAGTGAAATCCTCAAGGTAGACAAATACAGAAGTAAGATAGTAGAGATGCTTAATTCACAACCAAGAGTAGCTGACATCTTAAATGTGCAAGAGGATAATCTTATTATTTTCTTGGGTCCCAAATGGACCTAAGGTTTCCCGACTTGTATTTATTTGGCTATAGTTCCCATGGGGGGAATATTTAGTGTTATTTGGGGTTTTTATATAGTTTCTTGTATAATAGGGGTAGGGAAAATGATTTAGGGAGCTAGATAATAGGGTTAGATGTTAATATGGAATGAAAAGGAAATGGATGTATGCTAAGTTTATAGAATGGAGACTTAAGCATAAGGAAATGAATGGATTGTGTAAAGATTAATTTTACACAAGAAATGTGGCTTCTTTTGACTAAGTTAACTTAGATGTCAACTTGGTTTTTAACAATACTGGAGTGAACATGGAGTTTTTGGGTAGATCCCAAGGTCCTTGAGGGGATGTTAGTGAATGATTTATGAGGGGATGAAGGGGGAGTTAGTCATGCTTCCTTGTTGTACCATCAAACAACTGCCATGGAGCTAATGCCATAAGTGAGATAAGTATTTCTTGACAAGACCACAAGTGATTATCACTCTGCTTCTGCAACTTCAAACTATCTACCCAGCCTAATACACCTAACATTTTTTTCTTCCTTTGCATTGGGTGCACTTAAACTGGCAAACCCTGATTGTCCCTTTTTATTTTTACTATCCTCCTATCTAAATGTACCCTTATCTCTTCCAAGGGTCCAGATTAAGCAGTTGGGCTCCTTAAATTCTCTACCTAGCTAGCCATTTGCCAAGCTTGAACTATTTGGATAGGTATTTCTTTCTCTATTCTATAACAACAATTTAAACATGGCATGGTCCAGATTGAACTGTTGGGCCATCCATCAAATGAAATGAGCAGCAGTACCTCCACATGGTAATCTTGCAAAATAAGATAGCAGTGGCATTTTAACTAGCCACTTTCCTGGTCTTTGGTTTGGGGTTCATTTTCATTATTTTTTCTCACCAATTGATTTTCTTGCCTTTTGATTATTCTTTTAAGGCATACCCTCTTTTCATATTTTAAATTTCTTTGCCTATATACAAAATATGGAACCTCTGCAACATGCAGGGATGAACATATTTAGCACTTCCACTTTCAATCATGAAAAATGAAATCTATTGGTATAGGAATCTAACACCCATAACATTGTATATATACATTTTATCAGTTTTTATTTTTGTTGAAAATAATGACAAGATGAGGCTTAAGCCCGAGGTGAAGGCCCAAGAAGCTTAAAGGGGATGCTTGTCTAGCAATTCCATGTTTAAAATAATGGATAAAGCATTGGACCTATGAGTTCTTAGTGTACTGCAGGAGCACACTATCCCAAGTGGAGCCACTGTTATCACTTAAGAAACAATTTCTAAATTGTTCACATCAATTTGATTGTGAGGGTTAGGTGTTAGTCCGAGTTTAGTGTTTCCATGTTTACTTTAGTGTCTAAGTCTTAGGAGTCTTGGTAGTATGGTTAAATAAAGGTCAATAGTCCGTTCTCATTCACCACTGGTCCCATAACATACATAGATTCCCTGTATCAAGCTTGTTGTAAAGGTTCTTATGTGTTATGAAATGTTTTAGGTGTTTTCGTAGTGAAAACATAGTTTAGGTGTTTTCGTAGCGCATAACCCAGATTTTACAATGGTTACGCTATGAAATCGGATATTCATGTGGATCCATAGCAAAGCTTTCTTAGCTGCCATATCTGTCAAATTCTGTTATGGTTGCATCATCCACTGTCAGCTTATACACTTTGCCGATCATGTCCAACCGCTTATCTTCAACATTAGAGTCGTTAGGTACCTTGATACGCTCGGATTGCAAGTTTCAAGAAGAGCCAAGTATTCACAGTCATAATTATGATTGCATTCATTGCATGAAGAACAAATGAGCAAATGTTAAATTTTAATTCCTTGAACGTCAAGGGAGGCAGTATTCAAGCGAGGCAGCTATCAAGAGAGGCAATGACCAAAAGTTGAGACAGTACTAGTCTATCAATTTTTCATTACGCTGGAGTCTCATGGAAGGGTCTACAGAAAGAAAGGAGCACAGGACAGGCAGATGTTTGAGGAGCGAACCTGAAGGTTTATACATTCTCTTGAAGAACAGAGAAATGGAACGTGCGTTCAAGCAAGTTGGATGTTGGAATTTTTGCGAGAAACTCCAGGGAGGTCATGCACAAATCACCAAAGAATTTGCCTTGAATTTCACAGGACTGAATTCAAAATTTGGCATGCTTGAACTGCAAATCTCACCAGAAGTAATCTCCACAGTCACTGAGATTCCAAGGGGACAAGAAAGATGATTTAAAAATTTCAAATTTGATATGATCCCCTGCAAAGAATTTCTGAAGCCGGAGTTCTTTGACTCAGATTTAAGCAAGTTTGTGCCCAGGAATTATGTCAAGGCCTCATATGCCAATTTACTTACCTGCATACAGATGTACTTTACTTGTGAGGGGAGATATAATAAGGTATATTCATATCACTTCAGGCTGCTGCTGCATTTCACAGGTAAAATATCTCTTGATTTACCTTTCTACTTGTTTCGTAGCCTAGGAAAAATGTGCGACAAGGTTCAATTAAAGAAGGAAGCCTGTGAGACCTCATTGTTTCACCACGGCTTAGTCAAGTTGATCGTTTTGCATGAACTCCAAAGAATAGACAGGGACTGGTCCACATTCATATTTATGTCTGGCTTCAAGAATGAAATTGGCCTCAGTCCTCAAGCTGTGAAAAATTCTCCACTAGCAACTGGTCATCGTGCAGAAACAAGAGCCAGGAGATTTACAAAATTGAAGGCTAGGAAACAAGTAAAGGAGCCCACTGGAACATTGATAATTCAAGACACACCCCAACATCCCCAAAAAGAGAAAACTTAGATCAAAGAGGGTGTGCATAAATCATCTACAGGTGAAGTAGTTCAGAGAAGAAGGACTAGGAGCCAGATAGCTAAAGAAAAAGGCAAGATAGTGGTTACTGAGGAAAGCTCAGTTTCAAATGGAAACTTGAATGACTTACTGCAAGCTATCGATATTGAAGAATCTCCCCTCGTTCAAGTAGATTTGATAAAATCAGGTAAAGATAAGACCAAAAAGATCAAAGACTCAAAAAAGCTCAAGTTTGATGATCAGTTTGCTAAATTTGTCTTTAAGCCGAGAAGATCTGTGACGAGGCATTTCAAACAGGTGCAGGAGATGCTGCTAGAAGCAGGCGAAACAGAGGAGATCAAAAAAACTCATGAAAGACCTCTGACCCCATTAGAAACATCTTCACAGCTGCATGAAGAGCTGAAAAAGACAGTTATCCCTCAGGAGGAATATAATGTTGAAGAGCTGAAAAAGAAGTTGAGGTTAGCAAACCTTGAAATTGCTAGATTGAAGAAAGCCTCAAGAAAACATGCAATCAAGGAAGCTTAGTTTAATAAAATGGAGGCTCTCTGGGAAGACAAAACATTTTCAATACCCGAGGTGGTCGTCTATAACACCCAATACTATACCTGGACAGTTCCTGCATTAAAGGAAGCAGAATTCATCAGAAAAGTTAATATGAATCTGAGAGTTGGGATCAGAGTCATGAAAGGGAAAATTGAGGATTTAAGGATCCAACTAAGCCAGTGAGAAATATTTCCTTAACAGGTAAGGATGAGTCCCAAATTTTGGTGATTTATCGTGATCATTTTTTAATAGCTTAAGAGCAGCTGCAAAATACATTTCAGTATGAAGAGGCCCAAGGCAATCAAATTTTGGCTCAAATATGTGTTATTGTGATTACACGGTAGTTTTGTAGTGCGCTACAAAACTACTGAAGCTGCATAATTAAACTCATTTGACCCATTTTGAGTGACCGAGGGGAAATATTTTGGAAAGGAGTTTCATAAAGGGATCATTTACAATGTGCAAGTAACCAGTAATGGCAAACAAGCGTAAGAAAGATGTATGAACTCTAAGCTTTTTTGATCACCGCTAGTATTGTCCATGACTTTTCAAATAGCTTTGAAAAGGTTTTTTCGTCACACATGTATATGGGAAAGGCTTACAACAGATGAAGGACGTGGCACTCCAATAGAATTTTGGGTAATTAAAGAAGAACAACATGGTTAATTGGTTTCGAATATCTTTGAGGAAACCAAAAGCACAAAAACAGGGGCAGTTTCCTACTCCTTAGCAGCAGTAAAGGGATAAGACATTAAAGACCAGTAAGGAGCTTCAACATCCACCACAGCTAAATTGAAGGATACCACTTGTTAGAGAACGAGCTTTGATTGTAATAAATACTATCACCAACATAATGTGGAGTTAGACTCCTAATTGTATTAGGTTTCTAGAATTTCCAGTTAACAGTTAGTGGTATTTAATAGTTAGTTTAAAATGTTAATAGGTGTCATAATAAGATGAATTCGAGTTCCCCTCATGCTGGAGGAGGAATATCAGTTATGAAAAAGCTCTATATATAACAGAAGAGTTGATGTACAAAGGGTTGTAAAATTATTGAGAAAAGCTTTGATATTGTGCTTTGTGTAAAGACTCTATTTCTAGTAATACAGTATTGGCCTTGCTTCTCACGAAGCATGAAGAATTCAATGTTCTGAATGTCTTGTGTTTTCTTCTTCCTATTGTCTACAGTGTTATGAATGTATGATCACTTAGAAATCACTTACAGTGCTCTAATTTCCTGCATACATTTGTAAAATGTGTTGGTCCCCTATGTGTTTGATGTGTTCTACATATGTTGGATTCTGAATGCCCTGACTTCTATTCAAAGCTAACTTTATTGTCAATATTGTAGCATATCTGATTCCATAAGCCCAATGGATACTTCCTAATTGTGTTTCAACCTTTTTTCACTTATCATTTGTTTACTAGAGTTAGCCATCTAATCCATTATCAATATCATTAACCCTTTTGAGAGAGCCCTCTCAGGTTGAGGAGGCTAAGCCTCAGCCTAAAGTAGGTTTGAAATAGTTACTTAATGTCTACCTGATCATAGTAGCCTATCAGGGTTTGATTTTGAGATAACAGAAGGATCATGTTGAACATGTTGACAGGGTGTTACATCTATTGGAGGAGAAACAATTATATGCAAAAAGATCCAAATGTTTCTTTGGAGTACAAGAGGTGGAATATTTGGGTCATATTGTATCTCATGAAGGAGTTAAGGTAGACCCTAGCAA
>APFE031689929.1:3518-19872 GCA_000404065.3 Pinus taeda
GATCCACTGATCTTTATCCACCAACAGATCCTCCATCTTGAGTTTTCATAACTCAAAACTCTGACCATTAAATTTCTCGATCTCTATCTTTCCACTGCTCACCATCTTCTTTCACCACCAGAATCGATCCCGCAAATCTCCCACTGAATAGGGTCTACCACAGGCTCAAGCGAAACCCTCAGCAACAAAGGTGTCCCCATGAAGCCAAAACAGCTCTGATACTAAATGTAGGTTTTAACCCCGTACAGAAATTACCTGCATATGAATTCTACGAACAGAAAATAAACAATGCGAGAGCATAACACATAAAACACATATACACAGAGATTTTCCCCTGGATCCCAAAACTAGGCCTACCAGCTTGATTTTTCATTATATTCCTTTCAATTTTACAATACATATTTATACATGTCGAAGCATCCAATACCATGGACCAAAAACCATCGCGTCCAAAACAATGGACCGAAAAACCATGCACAAAACCACAGGTAGGTATGCTCAACCTAATATAGGGTCCAAAAAAAAAAAATCCATGGGCACTCCCTCGGACCCCGTAGAGGGGGGCTACCCTCCCCCCTCAAACCCCCCTGTGAACCCCGCGCTGCACAATCGACACAACGAAGGGGGGGATCCGCCCCCCCTCTAACATCCAATTAACTACGTGGGCTAGTCGTGGAAAGAATATACACAACCCAACAAAATACTTATCTATTGAGAAAAAAAGCTAGCTCCCTCTTGATCTAATCCTTCTTGCAATTAGGTCCTTATGATGTCATTCCTTCCTTTCACAAGCTAGGGTTACTTCTTTCAACATAAACATTGATCTAGGTCTAATTATAGGGTTTTATCCACAAACCCTGGGGATTTCTTATCAATATCTCTAGATTTCTAGGGTTTATAAATCAATTCTAAGAAGGGTTCATAGCATAAGTGGTGTGACTTCTCTTTTTATGTGAGAGACACCTTTACCTCCCTCTTGCTCCTAACATACTTGCGTTAATTCTAGTAAAATAAGTTTGTATCATTAGCTACTAATTATTTTATAGTGTATTTCTTGGATTTCTTCTTATGAGGATGCTCACCATCATCATTTCCCTTTCTCTTCTTATCATTCGATGCTTCAAAATAATTATTTCTATAATTTCCAAATTTGTGACATCCAAAAATTGAAATTTTAACAAGTCTCTCTTTCCTTGTGAATCGGATCTCCCATCTGTGTTTTTATTTTGAGATCCAAACTTCTTCCTTTTATTGTTCCTTCTATATCTTGTAGCAAAAGCTTGAGATTGTTCTTCATCAAGACTTTGGATCTTTCCTATAGATATAAGCCTATATTACTCTTGAGAACAATGTAGAAATTTTGAATAATTTAACACATATTCAACAGAGATTATCCTGATCATGTACTATTGCGGAAAACATACACAATACATAAGCTCCTCTACGTTGATCATCAATATAGCAGCATCAACAACAATAAAACATCAAGAGTCACACATTAACACAGTATGTATCCCGGGGAAAGAATCTCACTAAAAACCCCAACTATCTATATATTAATGACTGAGTCATGTAACATTACACAACATAATACTTCTCACAAGTATCTCCACCTCTGTTACACACAATACAGCTCAGATCTGAATCAATCACTGGCTCAAATCTCCTTCGCTGCTTGCCTGCCTCCGCTGCTCAATACCTGCTTGAGAATTGATGATAATTCCAAGGCAACCACGTATTTACTTGGCAAAATCACGTGAGCACAAGCTACAATGTGGGAAAATATGTGAGCAAACTCATTGGCATACTCAATCCCTTGATTGTGCAAGATCTGATGCACAACTATAGTCACAACAGATAGCAATCTGATTCTCTAACACTTGTCCCTGCTGAACTGAACATGCACTGACATGCAACTGAGTTAATTGATGTATTCATTAGTTGTATTATGAGTTAATAACTTGTGAATTAATTAATAACTAATTCACCCAACTCATCTCTAGTCTATTTGCCAGTTAGCCTAAATACAACCAGTTTAACAAAGCTAAACTGAACACAACTCCATCAACTGCACCTCCAGTCCACTAAACTCAACTCACTTGAGTTCTAATGAAGTCCTGCATGCAAATATTAGTCATCCCATAGGTAACCACGTATTTCCTTCTGGGATCTGCATGTACCACATCCGTAGCTCATCCTGAAGTGCTCCAAGAGAATAAGACAAACTTTATAGTCTAAATATTATTATGAGCTAATAATATTTGACTGTTCTATATTTAGACTGCGCAATCACTCCGCTATGGTCTAAAAATAGAAGTCCATCTATTTTTTCCAACTTGATCAATCATCCATAAACAGCAACTTGCAATCCATAGACATGATCCATATGTCTAAAAATAGACTTGCGCCAAAAATAGCCTGCGGGCCCACTTAGTGAAGGCGACTCTTTTCACTAAGCTCCATCATCTTGTTGCAATCTCAACAAACAAGAGTTCCATAGTTCATCAAAACTTGGTGTATCCTTTCTATCACATATGCCAATAGCAAATCCATCCCATAATTCAAGTAGTCCATTGATTATAGTAGTGATTAATTCAGATTCAGAAATGACTTCACCAATGCTTTAGATCTGATCTGTTATGTGTGCTCTATTCATGAAGTATGAGACCAAAGGTTCATATTTTGACATCTTAGTATCATGGAGTTGATTCCTTAAAGATATATTTTTACCAGTATTTTTGATTGAATACAAATTAACAAGAGCATCATAGACTTCCTTTGATGTAACCAATTCTAAAACAAATTGGATTAAGTGGTCCTTGAGAGATTCAAATAGAATTCTTTGAGCCTTGATCTCACCTTTCCTAAAATTCGCTTTCTCTGCATCATCATCTTTATCTGGTTGAGGTACTTTTCCTTGGACATATTGCAAAATGGCATGTTCTTCTAGGACAAGATCAATCCTCTATTTCCATGCTTTGAAATTAGATGCTCCTTCAGGTTTGTTGCCTTCCTTGCAAGTGGGAGCCATTTGCCCATAAATCTTAGACATAGAGATAAGAGAATTCTTCCTAGAGAGAGATATATATATTCAGTAAGGTGTGATATTCAACTTTCTTTCTTTGCCAAAGATCTAAAACCATGTCGAAAAATCAAGTGCAATGTAGACTGACACTTATTTCTGAACACTCATAATTACTTGTGATGATTATATATTTCCTTTTGGCATTTACAACTTCTTCATCAAGCAATTATACTTCAAAAACTCAACCATACAAGAATTGAAAAGTAAATACCACAATGCACATAATCGACACAATGTTTACCTTGGGAAAACCCACTTGGGGTAAAAATCTAGCAATTCTTTCCTTGGAGAATCAATTCAACAAGAGATATCAAAATCATAGACAAGTTGACCAGCATGATAGCAAGATGATATTCCAACAAATACCAATTCAACCCTCCACAAAATTCCAAGTCAAAACATCCACAAACTATCCAAAAATTATATTTATCAAGGTGTGCTATAGGTTTGTACCAGGGTTGAATTTCAACCTCTTTCTCTACCACATAAAGCTTTCACTTCACCTTAGAAACTTCGGATTCCACCTCAGAAAATCAAAACAAAAACTTGGATTGATCTTAGCCTTCTGTAGTCACTTGAGCAAGGACAGATAGATGATTTGTTCTTTCTTTTAGGCCTTCCTATTGTCTTGTCTTACTTTTATAGACAATGAGATTGCTTGTAATGTGTGTGATCTAAAGTGCCTCTTGGATGGAGAATGAATGAGCTACTTATAGACTTCTTAAAGGATGAAAGGGGAGTCCCCCTGGGTAAGATGACATGTTCATAGAAGGGTCGACTTGGACAACTTGTGGAGCCATAAATCATCAACAATAAATTCAATTTTTCTTTTGATAAACACATGAATAATATAATTTTATTTTGAGCCTCAAGAACATGATTTACATAAACAAGTACAACAATGATATAAAAAAATTAATATGAACACTGACCAAAGATACAAACTTCAACACCACTTTTCCAATTTTCAAATATAATTTTGAAATGTGTACTTAGGGTACTTCTATATGTCTCCTAAAATATCTAATGATTTCACAATCTATAAAATCCCATAAAAGAATCTAGAGAAAAAATACCAAGCTGACTTATTTAAAATTTAATTCAAGACTTCACAAACCCTAACTTCCACACGGTATAACACCAAAAATATAATGAACCAAATTCTGAAATTTGAACCAAATGTTCACCAGGACTTCTCCTTAATATGTTCCAAATTTCACTATCTAAAACTTCCTAGAAAATAGTTATTGGAAAAATGTCAAGCTAACTTGTTTAAAATTGATTACAAAATCATTCAAGAACACATAATTCCTTAGAGCATATATCAAAAATTATAGCGAACCAAGATTTGAAATTTCAACTAGATGTTCATTGACATTTCACCTCAATTTATATCATATCCTTCAAAATAATCTTCTTTCTAATTATATTAAAATTATCATAATACATATATCTACGTACATATACATATGACATTTTTTTTTGACATGTTTTATAAGATTTATTTTTTACTTTTTAATGTTATATAGTTATATATATATATATATATATATATATATTATATATATATTATATTACAAAAACATTTTAATATAAGTATTAAGCCGTTATATGGTTATTAGGGGTGGCAGAAGCAGAAGGGGTGATTTTTGGCCCCAAAGGACAAATGGAGATACGATTTTCATGGGGACTAGAAGAGGCAACAAATAATCAAGTTGAGTTCCTCACGCTCAAGCAAGGTCTAAATCTAGCAATTGATTAGAAAATCTTGGAAATTATTATTTTCAGTGACTCAATGACTGTTATCCGGTGAAGTTGGGAGATATATTGTCACTCTAAAGAGCTCTCTTCTCCTCTAGAGGCAAGGATTCTCCTTCAGATTCAACAATTTGAAAAGGTTCAAATTTTGCAGGTGATAAGGAATTTAAGTTCCTTGATAGATATATTAGCAAACAGCAGAGAAAAGATGCAACAAGTAATATTGGAAGTTAATCAAAGTCAAAAAATCAATTCCCCTCTGCCATGAAAATCCACAGGCGCATAATGGAATCAATGTTTATAAGTGATGAACAAACAACAAAGAGGAACGTTGGAGTTATTAAGAAGTACAAGATTAGACAACACTCAAGGTCTCGGGACTTAAGGAAAAGAGTGAGTTGATTGTCGTATCTTGGGAGAGATATCGATTTTTTCTCAAGGTGTACCCATGTCATATCCTCATCACCACTTTGATGCTTATCTTCAACCTGTGATGCATTGCTCATCTCCAGTCTGATGTTGGGTTGAGGTTAATTAGAAAATCGAGGTTAAATCATTTAATTCACATTTAGTTAGCATCTCATCCAAACATTGTCGTAGAAACTGGGTTTTCCAACAAAGATCAACTGGCGATTTCACCCAAAATCTTTCAGGTTTTCATTCAATGTAGGAGGCTCTAGTACTCATAGGATTAATGGTTTGTTATATATGAGAAAACCTATCATATTCATGCTCAAAATTATGGTCTTACTAATTTCAAAGTTTGTATCTTTAAGCTTTGTGACCATCTAATTCATATGTCATGGATATAGGGGGTACTTCTTCTCGGGAGTATGATTCGGTGGACATGAATCTCGTCCCAGATAAGGTACTTGCGGTGATGCAAAGTATGCAATTAGAGTATAAAACAAGGCAAGAGGTGGAGGAAAAGGCATGCAATTCACTGCATATGATTGTTAACTCGCAACTTGAGCTAATGCAAGTTGATATTGATCAACTTCAATGCAAATTCATGATGGAGTTAACAACATTACATTGTAAGGTGGAGGAGATGGAGGAATTGTACACTATCAATTTGCAACTTACACCAGAAGACCCCAAGTTAGAGGAGGCGTCAGTGAAAAATCGAGGGAGGTCAACTCAATCTCCTGACCATACAGGTTGATTAGTTCCAGTGTTCGATCATTCTGTTAAATTTTATTTTATATGAAATGTAGATATAGGTTACTTTTAAGTACTTTTGTCAAGATATATAGTCGACATCTCTTTCGAATTATAAGGAAAATATGTCATAAGCTCAGACTACATGTACGTTGAATTTCGGAATCCATAGTTTGGATGGAGCCTGAAGAATTTTGTAAGGGTTTTGACTCAGACTCTAGATTTTGCATTTTTTTAGTAGAAAATCATCTACCTATTCTTTGAAGAAGAAAAAAGTATTTATATGGTTATTAACTAGTCTAAACATGAAGTTTTGAAATATCATGATTATGAATATGAATCATTATTTAAATTTTGTTTAATATGATATGTATATTAAGATATTTTTCTGAGAAAAAAAATTGTATTTTTATTAATAAAAATAAAATTACAATATAACAATTAAATTGAGTAGAATTATTATTTATAATATTTAATTACTACTTTTATTACTTTTTATTTTTATTATTTTTAATTGATCCAAGATTATGTTTTATTATTATTATTTGATTTAACACTTCCCTACAACATCTCATCATCTCATCGGTTATTTCATTACAACATCTTTGCCATAATATATATAATGTAAATGAAACTAACATTATTTTTTTCTAATTTAATTTTACATCTAACACATTATTGATATAAGATTCAACTACAACATCTCCCCATATTAAATTGTAATGTGTTAGTTTACTATTCACTTAAATGTTTTTTAAACTACATAATAATTATTTTTGTGATTATTTTTCACAAAGCCACACTCAAATTGTAAGAGATGAATTAAAATTAACTTATAAATACATCACAATAAAAATTGATGTAAGCTCACCTCGAAACACTACCAAACAAATACATATCATGTAAACCAGCTAGTGAGACTATATTGATGTTGCTTATGATCTAGAATAGAAAGCTAACTTGACCTAATTCCATGTCTTACAATGTTCACAAGACAATGAAATATGATAATTTCGAAAGAGAGATTCTAGAATCTCAATAAATTCTCACTTCCACACACTACGACAGTTAAAAGAGTAAAGCAAAAGGGAAAGTGAGGCAAGTTATCTCCTGTAAAGTTCCTTGTTTGAATAGACTCCTTTCTAAATGGTCTCTCAACGATAATTAGAATAATTAGCCTTTAGGTTGAATGGTTCAATAAATGATGTTTAATGGGCTTAGGTTTCTCATAGTCTTATATAGTGTTATATTCATAAAATTGTAAAAAGTCACTTTTGCATAACACAAGCTCTCGATGGTAATTTGTGTTTTAGGTTAGGGTTTATCTATATTTTTAGTAAGTTGGTGTTTCCCTTCTTTTTTTTTTTGAAGTTTTGGCTTCAACTATTTAATCATCAAAAATAAAAAGTTTATTGGAGAACTTTTCCTCTTCCCATAAGTGCACCCCCTCCTTGTGTTAAACATTTAATTATAATCTTAATCATTATCATAACAATAATTATAGTTATGTCAACTTATTATTTTTTTCTACCCTCCATCTCTTGTAACGATAACCCTCTATGCCACAAGTAAAATCAAATGAAAGAGTAAATAATTAGGGAGCCTATCAATGGGACAATCTCTTATTACAAGATATCAAATGCACAAAATATGATGATCCTTCAAATGAGTTTCAAACGAGTTTCATTTATATTTTGTGTATTTGGTATCTTGTAAACGGAGGTTTTCCCTTTGAAAAGTTCTTAATCATTTACTCTTTCATTTTATTTTACTTGTGGCATTAAATAATTTGGTTTTTTATGCTTATTTGATTATATGGTTTATAACACTTGGCATTAAAGAGGATGATCCTTGGTTTGACTTCTTCAAATATATCAACTTACCATTTATTCTCTAAAAAAAAATTGGATCATTGGATTTGTGTGGAAATTCCCAGGTTAAAAAAGGAAAAAAATATGAGCCACATCGTGTACAAGTTATTTTTTTTCCTAATCCTCAAACTAAGCTTGAACATGTAGCTTCAATAAAACAATGATATCTAAAGATGTTGAGATTCAATTCAAGTGCCACTTGTGGTATTGGACAAAAGATGAACCCAAGTGTTTCAAGCCCAAATTTGGGACATGTTAGGGAAATATTGGCAAAGTGGAAGTGCATATAATTTCACTCCCTTAAAATACATTGAAAGTAGCAGATTTTGGTAGATTGGACCTAAATTCCTATTGAAGATTTGAAATTGAATGATATGGGATTCTAAAGTAGACATATTAGGTTGTTACAAAATGAAATTGTAGACTCATAAGTGTAATGAAATCAAATGCAACATTAACTCACAGAGTGGGCCCTAATTTAGGGGTTTACAAAGTTTATGAGACCCCAATTTTAGAATTTTCCTTCTATTTTGAAGCAAGTCAACTTTTATAGCTAGATACATTTATTGACATATATAAACGCAAGTCTATACAATTTAGTTGACAAATCTTGTGGCTAAGAATCATACACATAAAAAATACAAGTGGGGTCATCATAGGACACCCTTATACACTTTGTTGGTACGCTATGAGTGGTAGCATAATAGACTAAATATGTTTACATGTTTGATATTCCATGTACCTTAGGGTATCTCAAAATCCCCATAGGCATACCTAAGACTATACGTAGATAGCCTTTCGATAATTTGTATCTATAGTACACTTTGCAATAGTTCTTGCAAATATTACTCTTGTAAGCTTGGGAATTGGGTGATATAGCTAAGGGTACAATCCATCCTCCATAATCAATGTTGTGAAACATTTGTTGAGAAATCAAGGGTATTACAAATTAGGGTTTGATTCCTCTTACTTGATAATTACTTGTGATATTTTTTGGCGTTTAATTATTTTTGTTATATCTTCTTCATCAAGCAATTACCAAAATCATAAGTACATGAAGATCACATTAAAAAAAGGAACACAAGATATATGCTCCCCTCCAAGAAGAAAACCCCAAAAAAAATACTCTTCTTATAGGATCAGTTCAAAGTGAAACATTCAAGACCCAAATACCAAGATCAATACCTCCTCAAGTACCAAGTCAGCCCTTCAACGAAACCTTCCTCAAACAAGTCAAAGTTCACAAGGTCAATTGCATCAAAACTTGCCCAACTTCACTGCAACTTCGGCCCTACAACTTCATAGAATCTAGGCCCCACAACTTCAAATATTTTTGGCCCTACAACTCGAATAGATGCCCCGGAATATTCACATGTGTGAGCTAAAGATGTCAAAAACAGAAATCCTTCTTCTTGCTTGCCTTTCTCTTCTTCTTCTTAACCTTTGCACTTGATTCTACTTATTTTTCATAGAGATCAAACTTGTGAGTGAATCTGTCCAAATGAGGTTGAATTCTCTTCCTTATATAGCCTTTCATGTGGTCAAATTAGGCTTCCTTTAGGCCAACTTCTCTTTGTTAGGGCCGACTTAGTCTTGGGGTCAAATAGACTCTTCTAAACTAAAACATAGCATTTTCTTTTCATTACAAATTGCTCGAAAGGGACTTTGACTCATGAAAAAACTTATTATTAACTCAAGAAACCCTAGAATCATGAATAATGTGTTTATCTAGAAAAATAATGATACTAATAAATTTATTTTTCTCTTTTCTTTTCTTTTTCATAAAATTTACATTGATACAAGTACAAATACAATTATGAAGATCGAACCTAGTTACATTTTCTAACACTCCCTCTTAACTATTAATTTGGCAGCTCAATGACAAATTCTAACCATTGCATTAAATTCCTCTTTTTTAGAGGACCAAAATTGACTTTCGAAGCTCTTAATTTGGACAAGGAAAAATATATTTTTGATGGAAAACCCATATTGGCACATTTTTTTAGGTCGGCCTAAAGGAAAAATGAGAAACCCTCCAGCACATATAAATTCAAGTTAATTCCTCCTCATTTGGCATCACAATAACAACATGTTTCTTCTCTCTTCTCATTTGATTGGTTTATACAAGCTCAACGATTGTAGGAATCTCTCACACGTGAAACGACAAGTGCCTCTTTCTGATTGAGCAGAATTTCAGATTTGTAGCAGGGCCTTGACCAAGGATGACCAAGGGTTGTTTGATTAATTTTGACTGTGATTTTTCTTGGGATCTCTCTATTTGACTAGGCCGCATTGGAGGGCACAAAAATCGAGGAATTTTGGACACTTTGACCATAGACTTTCACTGTAGGCTTATTCTATGCATTGACCAAGTTTGACCACACAGATTTGGATTGTTTTGAATTCTAGTTAACCAACTTGGGAGATCAAGTTGGAAGACCTTTGACCTATCTCTTAGAGGACATTTTTTTACCTTCGATTATTGATTAGTTAGGGCACACTTTGTTGTTGTTGATTTTTGTTGACTTGGACATATTTTCACAATATTTGACTTTTGTTGACTTCATCTCTCTCTCTCTCTCTCTCTCTCTCTCTCTCTCTCTCTCTCTCTCTCTCTCTCTCTCTCTCTCTCTCTCTTGTCTCTAATTTGGATATTTCCTTGGCATATTCACTTGATTGGATATTGATATTGGTTTTGGATATTGTCTAGTCAAATCTTGATTTTGACTCTTAGATGATGTACTCTCTATGTTGAACATTTGAAGACAATTTAGAAAAGAAGAATTGCAAAGGGTTTCCCCCTTGTGGGGTTTTCCCCTGGTCATTGACCAAATATTGTGTCTCTTGTCTCTTGGCTATCTTTCATTGTGCATTTGTATAATTGCTCTATCTATTAATTCTCTTCTGTCTTTGGTTAATTGAAGAAGTGAAAATTGTAATTTGGATGTTATTGGAAATTGTTGAAGTAATAGTTGAAGCATAAAACAATTCTTGAAGAAAAAAATTAACATGGTTTCAAAGCCAAGGTGAAGACAAGCCCAAGAGACGTAAAGAAAGATCATCCATCTTCTAGCAGCTGATTTTTGGTCTTGTAAAAAATGTCTACCTCATACTTCAAGGGTAATGAAAAGCTAGTTGATACATCTAACTATGCAACTTGGAAGACTAGGATCAATGTCACCTTAGATGAGTATGATGCCTTGGAATATGTGGGAGGAAACATTTCACTGCCACTAGAAAATGCTCCCCAAGCTGCCAAATCCAAGTACAAGAAAGGTGAGATTAAAGCTAAGAAGATCATTATTGATTCGTTAAGAGATCATCTAATTGTTTATGCTTCTTATTTGAAGACATCTAAGTAAATGTATGATAAGATTGTGGGCATGTATGAAGTGAACAATTTGAGCCACATTATGGATTTGAAAAATAAAATCAAGAAATCTAAATTGTGCAAGGGAGAGACTATACAATCATTACTCATGAGAATCACTAAAATCAGGGATCAACTCGAGACTGCTCAAGAAATTGTACTTGAGAGGGAATTAGTGATGACTTCCCTTAGTAGTATTCCTTCATCAAGGGACATGTTCATTACTTCTATCAACAATAGGGAAAGGATCCCTTCTTTTGATGAGCTACTTTCTCTATGTAATCAAGAGGAAAGAATGATGATATCAAAGGGGAGAATTCAAAGGCCAAATGAAGGAGAGCCTATAGCCTTTGTTGCTCAAGGAAATAAGAATAATAAAAAGAAAGGAAAGGGAAATCCATCTAATTCAAGAAGACCTCCTCAAGCCAACCGAGACTCCAAAGACTCAAGAAGATGAGATAGAGATAATGAATACTACAATTGTCATTGAAAAGGTCACTATGCTCGATATTTCCCCAAGAAGAGAGATACTCCACGAAGAAACACTTTGAGGCCCTACAACGATAAAAGTGGCTACAACAACAATAGGTCATATGATAGAAGAGTTGGAAGAAGGAATGATAGAAGAAGAAGAGAATCTCTCGATAAGGCTATCATCCACAAAAGAGGTCAAATAATTCCAGGTATGAAAGCAATGCTTCTAATCAATCTAAACATATCCTTATTTCTGCTCTTTCTAATTCCTCTCCTCTAGATACTTGGGATAGATGGTTGGTTGATAGTGGGGCCTCTCATCATTTCTTTTGGTATAGGGAAGTTCTCTCTAATTTTGTAGAGAGGGAGTCAAGTTTGAATATTATTGTTGGACATAACTCCAATCATCCCATTAAAGGCTTTGGGTCTATTAAATTTCACTTAGACTCTATGGAATATGCTTTGCTTCATGATGTGATGTATGTGTTAGGATTGAAGAATAATTTGGTATCCATATCTTCTTTGTAAGACAAAGGAATGTGGGTTTCTTTCATCAAAGCAAAAGTACTTACTTGTCCTGTTGGATCCTCTATGAGAGATGCTTTCACATTGGGATCTAGATTTGAAGGACTCTATAGAGTCATTGGAAGACCTCTTCTAGTGATGGTCCATGACACAAATCATCAAAGTGATTTGTGACACTGAAGGCTAGCCCAACTTCACTATGAAGCACTTCCAAAATTGAAGAAGTTAGTCTCTAGAATTCCCGATGTTCAAACTCAACATGATGGAGTCTGTATAGGGGGTGCCAGTGGAAAGAAGACAAGGGGACCATTCCCCTCTAGAAAGAACAAGACAAAATACATCATTCATCTCATTCATTCAGATATATGTGGTTTGATGCTCGTACATTCACTTGGTGGCCATCTTTATTACATTACCTTCATCGACTATTTCTTGAGAAATACATGGATATATTACTTGAAGCACGAGGATGAGGCCTTCAAAATGATCAAGGAGTTCAAGTCTTTGGTCAAAAATCAAACGAGGAAGAAAATTAAGATCTTCAAGTCTGAAAATGGTAGGGAATATATCTCAAATGAATTCATAGACTTTTTCAAGAAGGAAGGTATCAACAAGGAGACTATTGTGCGCTACAATCTTGTTGACGGTGCTGGACCCGCCAACATGTTAGTGGATCTCCCCGGTAAGAAGTCCCAATTAGACCTCGGACCATTTGGTGTAGCAGTCCCAGCAGTGGGTCATATGGTAATGCCTTGACCGCAATTTCACACAGAGGCAAGTAAGATATCTCTGCTGGTAGCAAGGGTGTGGTAGTTGTAGTGAGCCAAGGAAGGTGCATGAGAGGTTCTAACACACGGGGGTTGAGATGAGTGTGCCCCTTGGAAACCTGTGATAACACGTAGTTAAGAAGGGAACATAGGAGCAAAGATGAATCACAACATGGAAGGCAAGTTAGCTAGCAATCCAAAGTGATGGTTACACCAACAGCACATTTTAGAAATATTCATACATACATACACAGATAGCTATACTTGCATGTGTAATTAAATAGATACATATATCATTTAGAGTAAACCAGATAACATAGAATACAATATAACATATGCATGAAACGTGTTGGCTCTTGTTATATCAAGAGGCGTAAGTTCTGGTCATACAATACATCCATGTTGAACCACTAGTTTCGACAGCTGAACGTTATAGCCACAACTGCTTGCTCCTCCAAAGAGATGTACTAGCTCTGCGCAGTGGAGAAGCCAAGGCTCGTTACAATATTGTCCAAGCTCTCTCCAAGATAGTCTTATCGGAAGCTTAGCTTACCAAAATCCTTTACAATGAGTTATGAGGGACTATTTATAGCAAAGGGTGGGGTGACCCTTGACATTTCCCTTTGTGACAGTTCATCTACCCTCATGACTCTTCATATACTCTATGACTATTACATCCAACTATCGACCCTTGACTTACACTTGACAAGATATTACATTACAATGCACATGTACACATGTGAGACAAAATGGCTTGAGCAAGCCATGCTAGACATCACTATGACTTAGACAACCATGGAAGTCCAACTCCTCAACATCCTCACGATGATCAACAGTAACGTATTGATGCTAATATCGGTAGTCTGCGATGGTGTCTGTGTGCTCCAAGGTGACATATTTCTGGAACCTGACTCTTGCCTCCATAGCATCTGGGCACACTGCTCGGGCTCCTTTGTCCAACTCATTTGAAAGCATGTGCATCATTATCTTCAATGTGATCGGACCAACAACATACATGTGCATGATGTCTGCATTGATGGGCAAGTTTGGGTTGGTGGTAATGCGCATCAACTCGTCGAAGTACAAGTCAAGCTCTAGTCGGACCTATGCCTTTATCTTCGCCTGGGTGAGAGTCCCAATAGACGGGATCGCATGTGCGCGCACCACAACATCCATACTCTTGAATATACATTCATGGGAAGCTTGTATACTAGTGATGAGTTGTAGGAGCTCTTCATAGTTTTGTATCTGACTCTAGATACGTGCCTTCAGCTCGACCACATTGGCCTTCATCATCTTAGGCAACTGAAGCGGGGCTCCCTTGAATCTCATCATCCATTTTTGCATGTAGTCAACAACATCATGCAAGCTCACCAAGATACATGCTCTTCTAACACATTGTTGTTGCCATCTGTTGAGATGGACGGTTGCCTTATGCACAGCACCAAACTTGGAGTAAAATGCTCGAATAACCATGTCAAGGGACAATACTTCATTAAGTATTGCCTTCTTCAGTTTCACTCGGGCAGACGTTGTCACCAACTCTCCTCCTTGCTTGGTCGTCTGTAGTTCCTCAGCCATTTGCTCATTCTCAGCTATCAGAAAGCGAACACTTGAGCTAGTGACTTCAGCATACACTCTGGTAGCATCGGCCAAGGCCATTGGATGTTTACGCACGTCAAACACGATCACTCATTCCTCAACTTGCATAGGAGATGTGGGATCATCTGGAGTTGACACTCTACGAGACTGGACAACTCTATGTTGAGTGTCGTCGAATGAGATGTTGTGCATCTCTCCTTCCGGTTGATCTCCAAGGATTTTAGTGCCTCCTTGGTCACTTGAGACTTGCTCATCTTCTAGATGCAGTGAAGTGAGCAATTCGACCTCTTGGTGGTGAGGCATGAGGTTGATGTCTTGTTCCAATCCCTGTTGCTCCATATCCATATCCAACTATCGAAGTGTTTGTTCTATCTCATGAATGAAGTCCTACTCTTGTGATGGTTCACCCTGTCTGCCTGATGCCAGTTTTTCTGATGAGTCCACTACCTGTACAGGCAATGTTTGATTTGGTTGCACATGTTGTGCCCCCTATTTTACTTGTTTCTATTGCGCTTCCCTCTCCTATTTTCGCAGCTCTTGTTCCTTCCGGAGTTGCTCCTTTAGCTCATGAAACTCCTTCTCCATTTCCTGTATTCTTCTCTTCTCCTTCTACCTTTGCGTGATTCGCTTGTCGTGTTATTGCCTCTTTGCCTCTATAACCAAAGCTGCTTTCTAGATAAGTGTATATGCTCGGAAATTGTGGCTTTTCTCTTCCTCCATGTTGTCGAAAATCTTCCTCTTGCCCTTGTCGCGCATTGGTATGCTTACTTCTACTGCTGGTGCTCTCTAGGATGCTGCTTCATGTTGCTTCGCTAACCACTCCACAGCAAAGTCGACATGTTCATTGGGTCTGCAGAAACTGTAGAAATATATCCATGGGTCCTCCGTCACCCAGTGAAATGCCTTGTGGATCTATTTGAATTGTATTATCGTGTAGTGATCTTCACAAGACAATGTGGGTCATACAGATTGTAACTTCAGAGGTCGAATCGATACTTCTTCATTTGCTCTGCTTCGACATTCACTTGCTTTAAACTCTGAATCTCCTACAACCCAATCCGTAATGGAAGAGCGGGCCAAGCTGCCTTCTTCTTCTGGTGCAGTCTAGTTGTCAATCCTACCAAGATGTGATATGCTACTTCCTGCATGACGAGTATGTCCAAGGAAAACTTCAGTGGAACATGCGAAGGCTTCTCCCCGCTGAACATTCGTATGAAGGTGCCGGATGGTGAGGCATACCAATCAACAATGTCTATCAGTGCCTCCATTGTTGCCTTCATCATGCAGGGTAAATCATGTTTGAATATCATCTTGTAAACTGGGGTGACAAAATGATCAGACAGTCGTGCGATAACTCCTTTGAAGCTGCATTCGGACAACAACTTACAATATGTGTTCACAGCAGTCTTCGTTAGTGATCATGCCCACTTTAAGCCCAAAAACTCTTGTCGGGCATAGATCGCATCTAAGATGTAGGCGGACATGTAGATCTCTGCTTGCATACCTTCGGGTGACTATCAAGCCTTTGTTACCTGTTCCTTCAGCTGATAAGCCAACATGTCAGACCAATTACATGGCTTTCCTTCTCTGGCCGGTTGGTCCAGCGTGATCACCCAACTATGTGGGAAGGTTTCCGTGCTTTCTTGGCCATACAGCCGACATGAAAATATGACCAAGTATTGATACACTTTCCGCAGTATCTTTGTCTTGTAGATCTCGTTGGGTGTCATCTTGAATCTAG
>APFE031689929.1:45409-67064 GCA_000404065.3 Pinus taeda
TAATTAAATAATATATTAATATTATTATTATTAATATAATATATTAACAATATTATTATTAAAATAAATAATAATAGTATTAAATTAATTTGACCTGGGTTCTATAGTCAAAATTAGTTGTTATTCTAATTTAGCCGTTGGAGTCTCTGCTTAGACTATTTAACATGTTTAGCTGGATCTGTTTCTTCAACTTGTCCTGATGATGAACCACACTAGTTGGTTCGAAACGCGTCGACAAATGTCTGTCTTCATGTGATTTACGCCGAAGTTATTCTTTCAACTATTATGGATCGCAAAAGCCTCAATTCAACAATTTATTTTTTTAATTAGAAAATGATTTCTGACAAAATTTCATTTTAATCACATACCTATTAATTTAGAAAGATTAGATTATTTAAATTGTAATTTTTTAATTGTATTTAGAAAGATTGATTACTCTCAAAATTCAGTAAATCTAAATTTAAAATAAGATATATACTATTAATAAAAATATGCAATTTAAATAAATTTTTTAATAATAAAATAATAAATTCATATATAACAGTATCGCATGTTTCGAGATAACTTTTAATATTATAATTGATGTGTTTGCTATATTTATTTTTAGTAAAAATATCTTTTTTAATTAGTACATTTACTTAAATTATAATAATGAAATATTATAATTTGTGCCTAAATCACATTAAAATCGTATATGAATGTATTGCAAGTTAATTGTGTGACAATAAAGCATGTTATTCATATTTATAATAATTTCATCAAATCCATAATATTTGAAAAGCTTAAATTAATTATATTGAATCTCTAATATTTTGAAAGCTTGATTTAAAACTTGTTGGTATGAATGAGACTATGCACTCAACAACTATAATGTATAAATGTTGTTTGATTAATTATATGTAAATTTAAGAGTGGTATGAACGACAAGTCAAAAAAATGGCACTTATCTTAGAAGCTAGATTCTAAAATTAACTATACTAAAATGAATGAGGGAACATTTTCCATCTTATATACTTTGCCCACCTTAAGGAAAAGAGAGGATACATTTTCATATACATAGCATTAGCCACTAGTGACCAACGTGTGTAGATCTCATTATATTCGATGCAATTTGCTTCACTTTCTTGTATGCATGCACATGTGCAATATTAACACGATGACATGGATTGATAACACTAGGTATGACACTCAAGGGTAGGTAAACATCATTACAATAGGGAATTAAACTTATGAGACCTCACGAGGGCCTCATATCCCCAACAAATAAGATCATTGTAGAGTTATCCACTTAGATCTCAAGATGGGGCTTATCTTTTTAATAGGAAATCATCCTCTTCCACATAATGGAAATAGGTCACTGCCTTAAGATAACAAGACAAACTATGAATCGACTCTTCCTCCAATAATTTTATACAATGTTCTATTGCAAGCTTTTGTTTTCTCTTTGGCCTTAGATATTAGGATGGACATGCATATAGAGGTTGTTGACCCATGAAAGAGCAAACCTTCCTTTTCTCCATCAAATGATAGGCTCAAACGCATTGAGGCTTCTTCCCTTCCCTTTGTACCCTCTTTTGAGGCATCCCTTCAAAGATTTTGACCTTCATAATCAATATACCACTCTAGAGTTTTGAACAACACTTTACTGATTTTTTCTTTATTAGAGTTTAGTTCTTAGAGTTTATCTACTTTTAAGCTTTTCTATAGGAGCGACTTATGCACTCCCACAATGCATTGATACATTTATACTTACTAGTGCCATTTTTCGTACTTATGGTTATTCGTTGGATAGTAATAAACTTATCTTATCTTATCATATATGTGTAAAGCTTTTATAAAAAATTCCAGCAAGTCGCAGAAAAAATAACAAATAAAAAAGGACATATTTATGTATGTAAAACAAAAAAGAATCAACAATTCAATGGATTACTTAGCTATAACATTTCACCATTAATTTATTGTTTGTTTGTTTTTGTAAGCTTTGGATGACTACATCTTCATCATGTCCAACTTTGCACCCCGATCAGGGGATAGCACAAGATTTGAACCCAAAACTTCCGGTTTGGTGAGACTTCATTTCCACAATCATTACCAATTGAGTTATCCCAAGCAAACACCATTAATTTATGATTATTATTAATAGATCACGTACATCTTTTCTATAGAAAATTGGTTTTTTATAGTTCATTGTGAAGGAGATGTGTGATCTCTTTCATGTACATCTAGTTTTTGTACTCAACATGAAATTATACATAACACTTAAAATAAATTAATAACAAAAACATATTTCAATGTCAAGAATAAATAAAATATTTCACAAAGAGTTTGTTTTTTATGTTTAAAACATTCCAATGGTTTGTAATTCTTTATTTGCACAACATAGAGTGAAGAGCTTCTTCTTTTTTTAATGATTGAAATATTCCAATGGTTTTTAATTCTTTATGTGCACAACATAGAGTGAATACTATTTGTGTATTTGTATATAAAGTGTTAGGTAAAACCATTTTAATTCCAAATTATTATATATTAAGAAGGATCAAACTTCTTAAAATGATTTTTTTTTTAAATTGAAAATTTTTGAAAAAGATTTATTCTTTAAAATTATATTGTAAATTCAAAATTAGGGTGGATTTTTTATTTACACTAAAGAATCCAACATGTTATACAATATAAAAATTTCATATATAAAACCATTAACAATGAATTTATTATTAAATAATTCCTATTAGGCCCTCTTCAGTAGGACTATAATGATCGCTCGATTGTTCACTGCCAATTAGTTCATCCTTTGACCAAATTTTTTCCTGCCTATGTAAACTTAACCAAAGTTTTAATGTTTTCAATTTCATTCATCTCAATTTTAACTAAAGTTTGTAGGCGATAAAACACTCCACCTCTTATTACAAACTTCACGTGCCCCGATGCAGCAAGGTTGAGGCAACGTTATTTTATTCTAAGTCAGGTTGTGGCAATGCAACAAGGTTTTCTAATATCCAAAGTTTATTGTATCCAAAGTTTTCTCATGCAAAGGTTTTTCATATCCAAACTTTTTTAGAATTGTGGGCAATTTCTTTATATCCAAAGTTACTGCCACATGGCTATCTGTAGGCATGCAACTCTGGCATTGTAAATGATGCCTTAGTCGATGCATTTCATCTAGAGATCTACAGGCCTACCGAGAGAGCAGCGATCTAAGCAAAGCCATCAACGATCTGAGTAGAGACATCTAGGCGACTAGGGCCACTAGTTCACCATAAGTGCCCAGGTTGCTAAGCATAACTCTTTTGATTGGTGCCTATTATGCCATGAAATTAATTCTCCCAATGCTTGTCCATATTGAGACCATTTACAAGTCGCAACCTCTTCTGGAAACTAGGAAGCTCAAAGAAGGAAGCTTCTTCTTTGTAAGTTCAATTAGGGTGAGGCCCATGGGGTAATCCTGCCAACCATTTGCCCTCAGATGATTTACCATCAAGCAGACATCCTTTATTTATACTTGCACACCCGACCTTGCTTCTTACTCAATTGTTGGGTCTTTATTTATAAACAACATAAATGTTAGGCGAAAGGTGGCTAAGATGCTTGATGTTGGTTCTTAACCCTCTCCCCTAGTTGCATTTTTTTCATGCCCTTCAGGCTGCATTTTTCTTATGCCCTCCAGGCACTTGATTCTTTTTTAGCAAATGAACCCAACAATGGCACTTGATTCTTTTGTAGCAAAAGAACCCAACAACGGCTTTACATTATTTTTTAGCAGAAGAACCAATAGAAGGATTGTTTGGTTCTCAACCTTCTTCCCTGGTTGCAATTTTTTCATGCCTTGTATGTTCTTAACCCTCTGCCCTTGTTGCATTTTTCTCATGCCCTTAAGGCTGCATTTTTCTCATGCCCTTTAGGCACTTGATTCTTTTTTAGTAGAAGAACCCAACAACGACACTTGAATCTTTTTTAGCAGAAGAACAATGACACTTGATTTTTTCTTAGCAAGAGAACCCAATAATGGCTTTACATATGCAAAAGGCTAATGAGGTTTCTCTGGAGGAGGCTACATTGAAACCATAAAAGGATCAATGTTTTGTATAATATAGGCCCATATGATAGTAATTAGCTTAATGTTGAACTATGTATTATTGTTATATTGTTGTTATAAGGAAGTTTCTTGGGCCGCATATATTTACCAGTTTACTTTTAATTGCAAAAATACGTAACATGTGCAAAAATCCCTAAATTGTCATTCTTGTGTATACCCAACATGTCATTATTGTGTAGGTTATATTAATTTGATGAACTCAAATAATGCATCTACTTATTATATAGTGTTTTATTTGTATCTAAGCAATCCAACATTGAATATGAAACATGGCAAATTTCTCTCTATCTGTGTTAGTTTGGGCTAGTTATGGGTAAGAGGGTTTACAGAGCTAAGAACTGATCATTTTTTGTTTTAAATTCTCCATTGAATAGTAATATTTCAAGGTGTGAAAGGTAAAAAATGATATCTTACCGACTGGTAACCTAGGTTGATTCTGCGGCTGGCCCCATTTAACCTGAGCTGCCAGTGTGGAAGTGATTTAAGTTTACTTTGACTTAGGACCTAAACGAAATTCTCTTTATGTAGTCTAGGATCTTGTTTATTTAGATTTCCATAATGCACGTATATAAAAGTATAAGCCTCGGTGAACGAGCTAAGGTTCCTTATTCTATTTGTGGCTTCACTCATTGGCTGCATGAATTGTTGTGGTTTACCTAAACCAGAAAGAGAATTAGAACCTAGATCCATATAAGTTTTTTTGAGCCACAACCATTTTCTCTTGTTTCATCTATTTATTAAGAACTGGCTTCTAGAATTCACTGGGTAACATCACCTGTTTCGATTGGAAAATTATCTAGAGACATTACTGCTGAAATGTTTTCCAAGGAAAAGAAGTAACAACATGGCTTTCATATCTTACCTAGAATGCTCTTAAAGATGAAAAATTTGAATAATTTCCTCTGCTCCACTAGCTTAGACTAACTTCAGTATTTTAGCATTACAAATTCGCTGAAGCCCCCATTAATGGCTTCATCTTGTTAGAGGCTTGCAAAAACGTCATTATTCCTTAGTATTCCACCACTGTAAGTGCCCACCTGGAAGGAGGATGGAATTGGGAGGAGGATGAAATTTTGGACTTATTGTTGTCGGTTCCTGAAGATAGATTACAGTGATGCAGAAAGTTTTCCATAAAGCTCAAGGACTTCACAACACTCTGCCTCATCTTTCCACAGATAGACAACTGACTATGAAGCAAATAAGGCACCATGTTTGGAATTTATTTTTTCATTTTTTAATTGTTATTAATTTTTAAACTGTGAATAGTTTAATGTGGGAGTCCATAAGGAGCACATGGGTAGGATGCAAGCTTCGCATGCCTATCTCATATTAATCATATTTAATTTAATTTAGTATGAATATTTTCTAGTTTTTTTATTTTTTATTTTTTATTTTTTTATTTTCCATTCAATTATTATAATGAAAAATGTGGCCCTCATCTGCATGGATTTCACGTGCATGTTGCAATGTGCTTTAGATAGTTCTAAGGGAAGTTTCTAACATACAAAGCTTGCGTGAGGCATTGTCTTTCTTCTCCTGCTGATTATTCGACTCAACTTGGTAGGTGAAGAAGTTTTAAGTTTTTCAAAAATCCACTGCCATTTGGTTCAACTCATACTACCATATTGTTAATGGTCAGACCCCTATGCTTCTTCAAGGAACACAAGAGAAGTATTCAATTCTCCTTGTCCTCCCTACATCATTTTGAATGGTTATCCATTCGGACGCCTAAAATCCATGGTAACATTTGTGTTTCTCTACCCATTCTCATTTTTAGGAACATATATTAACTCTTTGAACAATATTAATTTCATAACTAATTTTCATTGATGCTTAGATAATTAGAGGATATAATATTGATTCCTACATGGTGTTCCACTTCTAGATTTCAATAGATATATGAAAATATCTGACACCAATGGGCAATAATCAGGCCTGAGAACACTTGTTAATTGTAAATAATTACACATAACGCCTACTTATGTTGGTGTTCACGAGGCCTCTATATGCATGGATGCAGTTTCCATATGGATTTTGACCACTAAACAAGACCTTCCAAACTCTTATAATTCTTTTTGCTAGGCTTATATCCCTTTAATTTTGATAAACATAACCTATGATGATTTGAATGTTTAATTTTGTGGTTCTAAATCCATATAAGGCCAATTGCAGGATAACTTCACTTATGTCTTAATTTGTGTGAGGATTCATGCAGGTGACACAGTTTAGAAGTTGGGAAATTATTGCGGATAAGATAATATACTATTATATGTTTATGGATTAATAAATAACTCTTGAAATATTATTTTTCTTTTTGGTTATATACCATTCAATGATAAAGTGTTCTCAATAAGTGTAGGATCGAGTAGCATGATTATTGAGAGTTGGTCGGTATAATTTTTGAAGCTTATGGTAGGGACTCTGCTTTCACAGTGTCGATTGGTTAAATTATTTATTTAGTCCAAAACATAGTGAATAGAATATCATTTATACCTTATGCGGATTGTAACAATTCCTTTTAATTTTTTTGCATTGAACTGGAGTGCAAGTTGTTTTATTAAACTTGTATTACCATCCCCAAGGCAGTTAATAACGTTAAATACAACATGCATGAGCTAAAGTAATAGAGTAACAACAAGAATGTTAAATATACATTATAACATGGGACACATGTGCAAAGGACTTACAATTTTACAATATATTAATGACTAATATTGCACACTATGGAAGTACTACTAACACCTTTAAGATCCAAAGACAATCTCCTCTTTGTTTCCTTGTACCTCTAACAACACACTTCCAAAAGCTTCACTTAAATCTAGATGTCTTGCTTGTTATGTTTGAATCCAATTATATTAATGGCCAACATCAGTAACAATAAAGGTATTGTTGTTATTAACACCAATTAGACCCAAAGACACTCTCCTTTTTGTTGCTTTGAATCTGTAACACCACACTCTAAAACCTTCACTTAAATCTAGGTATTTTGCTTGCTATGTTTTAAAGCTTCACTTAAATCTGGGTATTTTGCTTGCTATGTTTTAAAGCTTCACTTAAATCTGGGTATTTTTCCTACTATGTTCTAAGCGAGTAGGCCAAAATTTCAGCTCAATCACTAGAAGGCAATGCCAAAACCAGTGAAATCAACGCAAATTCTATGCTTTGGTGGATATCATTATCCATTTGGTAAGGCATTTTTTCATTTTTTTTTTTTTTTTTAAATGTAGGTCAAGTTGTGTCTTTGTCTCCTTTATAAATGATAGCCAGATTTTCACCAGATTTGTTCACCTTGGAGCATAAAGGATTACATTTTCATACCCAACTCACTACATTGTCATACCCAACTACTTCAAAAACCTTTCCTATAATTTTAATCAATTTCAATTTTGTTTCCAATAGACATGACTTAAATCTTAAATTATGTAAAGAATTTTATCTAAATCTTTTGCCCACTTACATAGGAAAGTGATTCAAATAATGATCAGTGTGCAAAAATTATCAACAAGCATTAAAATGACTTCTAAGAAACCGAAAAAATGCAGCCACAAAGGAAAAGCTTGTATTGAATGCCAACAATCATTGTTGTTTTCTCTAATAGGTTATGATGTCCCTTTAAGTATGTAGCATAGAAGGCAACACCTGCAAGTTATATAAAGTCAACGGGTTTATGTTCTTAGGCAAAATGTGACACAACATAAGAAGTCAGCCAAAAATATGACCACCACTGATTTCATATGTAACCAAATTAACTTATTTCTAGCAAAAACATATCTCTTGCACATATACATGTCATGTTCTCACGTGTATAAAGAAAAGAAAGTATTAAGTTTGTTTACCCGGATTCTTAGCCAAACTAAGCAATAATGCATACCAATAAGGTTCACAAAACCACTACGCTTAGGTGTAAGTAGATACAATTAGACATCTTTGAATCCCATATCAGAATTTTTAAAATTTTTGTATCTCTCTGGTAATCTCCTACTTCAAGGGACTCATAGTGTGCACTTTGTTTTACAAGCTCCACTACAAAAACTGCTCTTTCAACCATCTTTGTCTGCTATTTGATATAGAATGTTTGCCATCCCTACAGTGTCACCAAAATAATAGGTACAAAAACCATTAGGTGTATAAAGAAAAGAAAGTATTAAGTTTGTTTACCTGGATTCTTAGCCAAACTAAGCAATAATGCATACCAATAAGGTTCACAAAACCACTACGCTTAGGTGTAAGTAGATACAATTAGACATCTTTGAATCCCATATCAGACTTTTTAAAAGTTTTGTATCTCTCTGGTAATCTCCTACTTCAAGGGACTCATAGTGTGCACTTTGTTTTACAAGCTCCACTACAAAAACTGCTCTTTCAACCATCTCTGTCTGTTATTTGATATAGAATGTTTGCCATCCCTACAGTGTCACCAAAATAATAGGTAGAATAAAAAATCACTATTAAGGATGCTAAATATATTGACAAGTACTACAAACTCGACTTCATATGCTCACAACTCCTTCTTATTCTACTGCTAAATCTCCTAAATTAAAAAATGCATTTAAAACACAAAACTAGAAGAGTCCATTTTACAAGCAATGAGAGTATGTAGAGTCCATTTTATCGGACAAAGCTCATGTATATGCCAGAATGAGGATAGTTTCTAGCTTAACCCAACCAACATAAGTAAATTTGCAATGCAGACAAGTTCCTAGATTGCCACAACCAAAACAAGAAAAAATGAAAGTAGCCCAGTAAGAAATATATAGACATGGAATTATGATGCCAAGCATTAAAAAAAATAAACCAAGGGTATGCAATATGAATATGAATGTAAATATTGCTCATGAAATAAACCAACCAGAAAATATTTGAAATTTTACCTTAGATATTCTCTTTTTGGTTGAGAAGCATTGTAATGTTTAATAGAAATTATCCATGTATTCCCGTGTGCATCCATGTATTTTTGGAAGGATGTGAAGTCTCAGGTTTTAAAGGTTTAAAGCCGATGAATGCTTCCAATAGGTTTGTGGACCATAACCCCTAGGCCTCAGGATCAAAATTTGTAAATGAAAGGGGAAATTGGCCTTACCCCAAAATCTCCTTTCATCATTTGGTATCAAAGCAGGGAAAGGGAAAGGATTTCCTGCGAGAAGGAAGAAGGAGTGCAAGCAGAAGGAGAAGGAGGTACAATTGTGTTGATAAAGCTAGAGAGTTATGATCTTACTTTCGTACAAATAGCGGCAGCAGAAGGTGAGAAGACTTGCAGCAACCTAGAGCAATGAGTGCTCAATTGGTTCCAGAGAAGAGAACTAGAAGGATGCCAAAAGAATAAGCTCAGAGGAGAAAGCTTGGTGATGAATTGGGTAGCAGAGGAAGACTGTTACTGCAGAGGTTGGTTGCAACTCACAAAAGATCATAAAGCAATTCCACTAAGAAGTGGGTAGAATTGTTAAGGATAAGGAGAAGCATATGACTAGGAGGTCATAAATTTTTGTGCCTCGGGAGTCTGATGCAGGAGCATCCGACACTCTTCATTAAAGAAGGAATCTAAAGCAGAGCAAGGAGGACGTCGACCATTGGAGAAAAACAGGGGACAAATTTATGTTAAAATAGAGTTAATCTGAAGGAATGGATTAAGTCTCTCGAAGATTTAATTAAATGTAATTTGCCACATATGTATGCATGTAAAAAGATTAGGGAGTTGTTGAGTGATTCATGGAGAGGATTTGATCGGATCCTTTCAGTGATCCAATCCAATATTTCTCTATATATATTACAAGCCTGCGTGTTCAATAGAGGGGGAGAATACATAGTGAGATATAGATATTTGTAAGACAGAGATAGATAAAATGTAATCAGAAGGGAGCTTGTTCCTAAGGCTAAAATGCCTTAGATCTATAATCATATCGTGTGTAATATGAAATAGTGTGTTTTCATTGTTGAAGTGTGTGCATGTGTGTGTTCATAGATATTCTATGTGTTCAAATGTTGCAGGTTTGATCGACCATCAATCATTGAAAGGATTGATGGCAATCCAAAGATACTAAATGGAAGTTATGTGTGCTTTGACAGATTGTGGCAAAAATGTGTTTTAACGTAGAAATCCATCGAAGGTGAGCGAGATTAAGTTAAGGAGGAAACAAACGAGAATGCACAGAAGTCATTGGATCGATATGATCAACGGATAGGATCGTGTCGCAGAGACAGAAGAATTGATATCGCATCGGCGGATTTATAAACCTTGAGTGGTATTTTGGGTGGCAAAGAAGTGGTAAGTGGTATTAGAGGGTAGTCACCCGATTCCACTCATCAAATGACACGTAGCAGCGAGGAGGAGAGAGGAAACCACTTTTCGGGCGATTAATCCTCGTGCACATTGTCCACCTAAAATCATTGTGGACTGTTGGGTCCACGAAGTGTAGATCAGCGGCAGAGGATCTGTCAAGCAAGTCTGTTGATCGGTTGAATCAACAACCGTTGGATTGGGATTCAGATTGAGAGTCAAGATTTAGTCACAAATCACATTAGACATAGGTCAAGGGACGGTATGGTGGAATGACGATATGCGATTATGCAATGTGCCGATATTGATGGAGAGGACCCGATGAAATTTATGAACGCATGTGAATAATTTTTTAGATCCATCTTATGTGTTCAGAGCGGGGTTTTCCTGTGTTTCCCGTGTTATTCTGATATGTGTGGTCCCGGTTTTTGAGGCTTAAGTGAAAGATAAAACGCTTCCGATAGTTAAGTGGGCCATAACCCACAAGCCTTAGGATCAAAATTTATAAAGAAAGGGGAAATTAGTATACTCCAAAATCTCCTTTCATCATAAAGTGTTGGACAAGCCAGTATGAAATATGCAATGTCAATGTCGATAGCCTAAGGGGTTAACTCAACCACTCAACTGGTTTTTTCCAATGTTGATGGCCATTTGGCTAGTTCCATACCAGCAAGCGTTGGGTTTGAATCCAGGCTGCACTAGTCTATGCCAACAGATTTACTAGGGATGTTATCCTCAAATGTGGGGAAGCATCCCTTCTTTTCAAAAATGGAAAACAACTCTAATAGATGTTTTTCTACTTCATACTTACATTGGAATGTACATCAAGTAGAGGTGCATCATCATATTAAACTAGAATATACTCTACATGCTCTTGTACAGAAGCTTTGAGTTCTTCCAGAGAAGTAGGCAAATCAAAACGTTTTTTGTCAACTTGGATTACAACATACATGGCAGAGAGAAACACATTTATTATTGCATCTGAGTCAACTAATTGAATTCTAGTAAGGATGGAAATGACTTATAAACCTAGGTTTGAAAGGGTTGTTATAATTTCTTCCTCTTCATGTTTCTCCCAGGGAACAATCTCTAAATATTGAACACATTTTGAAAGTATTCAATTAGTACCAAGTTTTGTGGTTACTTTCGAAATGCCAAGATCCATTTTTACACTCTGTAATGAGTCATTGTCCATGTGATTGGAATTTTAATATAAATCCATAACAAATGAATTTAGGTGAAGGATACCCAAATGACTGAAATTGAAGACTCCAACATACTTTCAATTCCATGATATTTGCAAACAATTTGTAGCCTATCATTTGCCAAATTGTCAACTTATGGTTTTGATTTTTGAACTTTAGAACCATGCTGGAAAGTCGATATAATTTATTTTTATTGACTTTTACTCCACTTAACATCTATTCATAATTTTATATGAACTATTGATCAAAACATTTATCTGATTAAATTTTTGGTGGCTTATGAGCAACTTTTGCTTTCTAGTACCTAGTACTGATATCTCTCAGTTTTCTGTTAGAACTGAACTGAATTCTCATTGCTTATTTTCCAAGCTAAGACTGGTTCATAATAATTTTCATGCAAGGGGGCTCTTTATGTGCTCCATTCTCACCAGTCTCTATCTTACAACATCTCACAACAAAAGATAAACTCGTCCATAAAAGGAGGTTCAACTACTAAGAAGTCCTATTTAAATCCAAATGCAGCAGAATTTGTTCCCTCGACACTTAGATTTGCACCTGGTAATGCAAACAACATAGATGTATTCAAGTTATAAGTTACAGAGAGCTGTGATAAAGCTGTCTTAAATAGAACTGAGTCAGCAACCTCCAACAACTTTGATGGTGAAACTAGGCTTTGCACCTGGTAATGCAAACAACATAGATGTATTCAAGTTATAAGTTACAGAGAGCTGTGATAAAGCTGTCTTAAATAGAACTGAGTCAGCAACCTCCAACAACTTTGATGGTGAAACTAGGCAATATTGGTGTTTTAGGATTCCTGGTGGCATAATGCTTTACAAGGGTCTGAGGGTATTTTTTATCAAGAAGTTTGAATGGTCATGATTATCCAAGTGCTTCCAAATCTCAGGGTGTAATGGAAAGTGGGCAACTAGCTTTTGACAAGATGTGTCAAAGTGTTGATGTCAGTTTTCCCAATGGCAAGTCTAAAGTCTCACTTTGTTAGCATGTAGAAGGAAGATCTGGTAGTGGAATGGCATCTCTATTTTCTTCCGGTGGATGGGAGAATCATATGATGGGCCACGATCAACATATGGTGAAAAACAGAGATGGATATTTCAGTGTCGATGAATGCGATGTTGGGTTCCAATGGAGATATCAATCCCATGGAGCTTCTTGCTACAGAATTCCCAAGTTTTGTAGCTGAGATTCTAGTAGACATATATCATGCAAATGGAGGAGATTTAAGCTTGAGAATCGAGATGCTTACTTTTTTTTCAGAAGAAAAAAAGCATAATATTTTATATTGAGTCAATATAAATAACAGATGTACATATAGCTGATATAAAAATCAGGAGTCGGAGCCACATATGATCTTATACCTGATTAGGAAACAGCATAGTTGTTCAGAAAACTAGCATATAGTGACAATGTATATATCATAAATCATATATGGAAAAATGCAAAAAGCCAGCATATGCATAGTTCAGGAATAATTACAAAATCATGTAAGTAGATCAAAGTGAGGCAGATAAATTCAAATATCAATGCGTCCATAGACAGAGGTCCATGTGGCAATGGTGTTGTCCAGCATGGAAAATCGAGATGCTTACTTTACCTGAGGTACTTGCATACATTAGATTTTTAGTTATAAATGTGTGTTTTCATTGAATGCTTTCATATCAAATAAATCGCCAATGATTTTGCTTTCAATATCGTCACACAGATGGATTATCCAAGAACTGTGTGCAACTTTTCACCAGTCGCTTTTTGTCATGGAGGAGACTTTTGTACCATTCCAAGGAATAGAGAATGACCTGAAGGGAGGGCTTTTATGTTACAAACAAGATTGGACCGATGGCTTCAATGCAGGATTCGGGTATTAAGTTCAAGATCTGCTAATTATAATGATCATGGAACAGTATTAAGGAATTGAGTCTAAACAGTTTGCCATTTTCCACTGTGAGTGTTATTGACTCCTTTTCTTCTTTGATTACTGCTCATATCTAACGTATTTGGATTTTTTTAAATAAATATTTCCATTTATTTCCTAAATTCAGATATATAGCCAGCATGTCCAAACTCCAATCCACTTTATGGAGATAAATTTTCTTATATGATGTAAATAATTACGAATGATGGCATTTATTGTTTATAATTTTTTACGTATTTAAAGAGTTTAGTGGTTTTTCAATTTTGTTAAAATTATTTGTAAATATAATTTTTGATTAAATAGATAAACATAATAATAATGATTTGTTATAATATCAAGATTATGCTATGTATATTAAAATATATATATATATTGTTTGCATGGTCTAGAGTAAATTGTGGTAGGGTGTTTTGTTAAGGTACTTTGTGGTGTAAAGGTCATTGGTTCGAAACTCTGTGGGTAAAATTCCAACCATGTTGTGTTGATGTGGCCTAAGTTGGGTATGATCCTTGAGTGATTTTGATGGCTTAGATATACTATAGGCATTTGTTTACTATAACTCCTTTTCATTAGTTATACATTTTGTCTATTGTCATTTCCAATTTGATTTCCAATTTGATAATCCATTGCTCCAATTGAAAGAAGAAAGAGTCTAATTGGATAGATCTTACTAATTTTCATTGGAGATTGGGAACTGACGGACTTTCCATCAGAACCATTTGATGGGATTTGTTAACACTTTTTCAAATTTAATTGCATGGTCAGTTACTCAAAATCCTTGATTATTGCATTTATTTACTAGGATGCCCCTGGGTTGAAGTAGCCCAAGTCAGGTGCGATCCCCGGTTGATTTTGATGGCTTAGGTATACTTTAGCTATTTGTTTACTATAACTCTTTTTCATTACCTATACATGTCATCCATTACAATTTCCAATTTGATAATTCATTGATCCAATTGAAAGAAGAAAGATTCTAACTGGATAGATCTTACTAATTTTCATTGGAGATAGGGAATTGACAGACTTTCCATTAGACCTATTTGTGGGATTTGTTACCACTTTGGACATTTCAGTTGCTTGTTCGGTTACTCAAAATCCTCGATTGTTGCATTTATTTATTTAAATGCCCCTGGGTTGAAGCTATTAAAGCTACAAGTTAGGTATGCGAGTCATCTCAGAGCTCACAAAACCTAGCCAAGAAAAGAAAAAATTAATAAATACAAATAACTTTAAGGAAAATTGATATTGTCTAAAATATTGTATTCTTTATAGTAAATAAAAGATCTACATAATGTTTTATGGTCCCTCATAAAGAATAAAATAAAATGTCCACCCCAAATATTAGGAAAATTATAAATCCATTACACAAATTATTCTTAAAACGATTCACATAATAAATCATTATAAAAATACTCACTCTCTTACAAATAATTTTCTCTTCATATATATGAAAATAATTTCTAACTTAAATTTTTAATAAATATTAAATCCAAATCCAAATCAAAATCAAAATCACACGTTATCTCACTCAATTTACCAATATTAAAATGAGATTAATGCTTTTGTGAATATTATATGTATATAAAAACTATTATGCTTAATGATATCTCTTGTATGTATAAGTATTTAATGTTAATGGCATTAATATAACTTTATACTTTACTCTTTTTCTTCTTCTTCTTCTTCTTTTTCTGTATAAAGACTATTCTATTAAAAGATAAAAGGAAAAAATATTTACAAAGAGGTTTGAACCTCTAAGGGGACTGTAGCTTGCCCTCTACAAAAAGATTGTTGCAGGTAGCACATTGCCTTCCTTTTACAAAAATGGGAATCATAGAAGTGAGAAATATGGTAAGCTTGAGAGACCCAAAACTAAACTGAGGTATGTGAGATCGAAGCTTCAGAGGAAGCTGATCATTTACAAAAATGTTGTCCTTTATAATCGCCATTACAAAAAGATTGGAAACCAAAATTATGTCCTGGAGACTGTAGTAATGCATACTGATATGAAAGGAAGCCATGCACAATGGGAATTTCACACCAATACCAAAAATCAGAAGATAACTTGTTGTCATGACACTGGAGCCAGGAGTGATTAAACCTGCGGAGGAGAGCCTGTCACGTTCTCGTTTGCCTGGGTGGGGGAGCTAACCCAGGTTACCATCACATTGTCTTCAGCTTCCATCATACTCACACCTGGAGGAAGAACAAGATTCAGAACACTTCCAGAGAGGCGCGCAGGCTCACAAGCAGTAATTTGCTCTTGAGGTGAAGCTGGCTAGGGGTGAATGTCTTCCTGATGGCCCTCCTCGTGCAGCACGACAGAGTCATTGAGGACGACTCCAGCCAATTCACCCTGAAAATCACTTGAATTTTGAGATTGAGACGGTGCCCTGGAGGTTTCATCCGAGCTTGTAAGCTCATCTTCCTCCTTCGAGAAGATAACAGTTATAGTGGCAGAGATGAAAGCTTATTGAGTCTACTTCTGAACTTGAACCGGGTCATTTGAAAGGAGCTGTTCAGGGTGGGTCTAGAATGGTCAGAGGACGGAGAGGATGGAGAGGTAGAGGCTAACGAAGTTATGCGTTAAGGGGCAGAGCCACCACGACCCCGAGAACCTCCACGAGAGCCTGAATTACTACCACACCTGGGGATGCCGCGACGTCGGGCCATTACAGAATGAATCAGCAGCTTGAATGAGTAGGGAGATTGAAGGTGGGAGTAAAGCGGCCAGACACAGGCTAATTGAACCCAATTCAAGGACCAGACCTCTGTATAGTAGACCCCAATGCAAAGCTCGCAATAGTTGGAATAGACCAAAAGAAAAAACTAGGCACAGATAGAATAAACCCAATGCACAAACCAGACACTTACAGAAAATACCAAATCGATACACCCTACACAGACGGGCAAAACGAATTCAGTATACCGGACGCAGGCGGAGAAGACCAACTCAGTACACTGGATACCGGCGGAGAAAATCAGAACCATATACCAGAAGCAGGCAAAATGAGACCGGTTATGAAGCCAGGGGAGCTTCCAACTTCCCTGAGCTGCGCAGGGGCGCTGAGAGCATAACCAACAGAGGAGAACCAAAATGCCAATACCTGAAGAACTCGGAGCAAAAGAACCGTGATTAAGGCGCGCCATAATAAAATCCCTTACCTGCAGACCTCGAGCCCAATGATCCATAAATGCCTATAGATCACATACCACGAACTGCCCTAGCCAGCTCAGTAGAATGACAGCTGCCCAAGTCGCAAGCAATGCCATTAACACGTTATTAATGCACCCGCATCCGGGTATAACTTTATACTTTTAAAACACTCAAATAATCATATTATTAATCTTTAAGGTTGAGATTATAGTAATTGATTTAGTATTAATTAAGTTTTGATTGTGAATTTTTTAATTTATTATATTGTTTTATAAAAAAAATGTTAGTTTTCATTAGTTTATTAAAAAGGTAAAACAAATATTATTGAAAGTTTTTGTTCTCCTGGTTTCATTTTGACTGAATTTGTTAGCCAAGAGAGTAGTGCAAAAGCTAAGAAGAAAGTGCCATTTTTTATATCAACTCCAAAGACAAAAAAGCCAAAAAGTCCAAAACACTTGCCAAACCAAAAAACAACTAGTAGACAACATAAGTCAAGGATGAGGATTCGATGCATGAGCAGCATCCGGGGTCGCATGAGTGCCATGGCCTTCGTGAACATGAAAATCAATATAAGCGAGACGAGTTTCCATCTCATCCAACCATTCACTAACACAGCGTTGGCTCCAACGCACAGACCCCAGACAATCCATAATGTCCCCTTGACTGTATTAAATATCGTTTATGTAAGCAATGGTCTCGTTCCCATCTTCATACCTATGTTGATGAATAACCTCTAAGGTAGTCGAGATATTCCATAGTTGTTTGGCAATAGATTCCAACGTGGGTGGTTGCTCCACATGTCCCGATGACAAAGCACGTGCTTGAGCAACTTCCCCTTCCATGACTACACCATCCACCGCAGCTTCATTCATCTCTTCCCCCTGGCCCACCCGCTCCCCAAGCTGACCACGAGGCCTTGTTCCTCATTGGGCACAACCACGTTGGCACAACATAGTCACCATACTATTATTTTTTGTTGAATTTTTATAAAGACTCAACTGTTTGCTCCAAAAAATCTATGTAGTTTGGAATAGAGTTTCTAGAATTTTAATTTAATTACCAATAATAATTAGGTGAAGGGTAGAGATTTAATCTTCATGGAAGATTTAACCTTCATGGAATATTTTAGAATATTCATAATAGTATATACATATCAATCGTATGTGCAAAGTAGACTATCCTCATTTTACATATTAAATTATTAATTTAAAAAGCATGTCATATGAATAAGTTTCATATAAAGTGATTTGTGGTTTTGCCATAGTATTGTAACAAAGTCTATCGTTAAAAATATTGTCGATGTAAAGGCATACGACTACCTGGACTGGGGCTTTATCCGCTGCCTCCTGGTTAAGATTGGTCTCTGTATGGAAATGATCTCCTGGATCATGGCGTGTATTGAGGGTGTCAAATATGCTATCAACATCAACGGGATCCCCTCCCCTTTCTTCCATGTTGGCAGGGGCCTTCGCCAAGGATGTCCGCTTGCCCCCATTATCTTCATTCTCGCCATGAATACGCTCAGCCTACACATTAACAAGGCCGTGGCTGAACAGAGATGCATCCCCATCAATATTTGTAGACAAATATCTCTGTCCCATAATTTATTTGTCGACGATGTCCTTATATGTGCCATGCTCCATCGATCATCATGGGATTGTATACTTGATATCCTCAACAAATTTCAAAAAGCCACGGGACTTTCGATCAACAACCATAAATCCATCTTATATTACCATGGCGAATGCACAGATCTGATAAAAGATATTGCAGCTATGTTTGGGGTTCAGGCACTATCTCTGCAGTGCGGCATCACATATCTGGGTTTTCATCTGAAAACACATAAGTATACAGCTTCTGATTGGGATTGGTTTATTGGACGCTATTACAACAAAATTACATCATGGGAATACCGTGCTCTATCACTGGCGGGTCGAGTCACCCTTACAAAGGCGGTATTGACTCACATGTCTGTATATTGGGCCCATCTGTTCCATCTGCCCATCAGCACTATTCATCGCATCAACCAACTCACTGCTTCATTCATATGGGGTGGATCCACAAAGCAACAAAAGATGCACCTTGCAAAACTGGACCACATATCTATACCAAAACAGCAAGGTGGATGGGGCATTATGAACCTGCGCCTTTTTGGCCGCGCGCTCCTATGCCGATCATTATGGAGGGGTATATACGGACACACCCCTTGGAGTAATATAATTCGCTTCAGATATTTGAAAGGAAGACCTATGGAATTCTGGTTACGGCGTGGAATCATCGGACCCCGGTCTGGATCCCCTATTTGGCACAGTATGCGGAAAATAGAATCCCTTTTCATATCCAGGCTGAGATGGCGTATATATTCAGGCAGCAGCGTATATATCGGCATTGATCCAATAATTTGTAATCAAACCGATTTAAATCTTCCAAAGGGCCTCATCATACAGCTACAGAGACAAGGACTATTTACATGGGACAAGCTCATCAAGGATTGGCATGGAACCACACCTGTGTGGAAGAATGGACGCGACCTCAACCTACAGGACATTTGGGAAGGGATATGGAAATCTATCACTGACCTGCTAAATGGAAGTGGCATCCATCGACATGGAGACAAAGATCAATTACTATGGACTGTCAGTTGTTTTCGAAGACCTGTTTCTGTCAGAGATATCTATTCTCATATGATATGCAACAGAATTCCATATCATTCTCCAACCTTCCCATTTATATTCTGGAAGGCGAAATGTCCTCCGATGATCATTCACTTTGCCTGGCTTGTTTTCTACAACAAGAATTTATCATGGGACAACCTCAGGAAAAGATATTGGCATGGACCCAGCAGGTGCACTATGTGTAAAACAGATGAAGAAACAAATCTCCACATGTTCTTCAAATGCCCAATCATCCAGCAGATCTGGTACGTAATGTCAAACATCTTTGATTTTCAACTGACTGATTTTATTTCTCCTAGTGCAGCCCTTATATGGTGGAGCAAACAGTCCGGGAATAGGCGTTATCTCATCCTCATCCTTCTATGGGCCCTATGGAAATGGCGGAATGCTCATATTTTCACCGACTTAGTCATGCCGACATCATCCATTTTTGACAATATTTTGACAGATTGGCACATGATTTATGGATCTATATGAATCACTCTTCATCTCTGATATTCCCTCTATGAAGAGAACTATAATTTTTGCATTATGCTCACACCAACATCTCATAGATACTGATATATGTTTTATTAGAATCGGTCAAAATTTTGATATATGCTCAGATATATGCACATATGTATTGGTTGTTATCTGGATGTGTCTCACATCTGCAATTATATGATCTCAATATAATATATCTCGCTTTTTTCTCCTGAAAAAATAAAAAAAATAAAAAAAAAAAAAAAAAAAAATAAATAAAATAAATATAAATAAATAATAAAATAAAATATATATATATATATTTATATATATATATATATATAATATATATATATATATATAAATAATTAATAAATAATATAATTTAAAATAAAGTTATGATTTAATTAGTTTTTATGTTTTTTTTTTATTCTAGTGACTTGAAATGTATATGAAGGAAGTGTTTTAGACTCATTATAGATTGATAGCTATTCATCTCAAAACTATTTAATTTATTTGGTTGTATGAATATTAAGTTTTAATAACCTTATTTGTCATGGAAAAAAGAAAAAGAAAATGGTCAACTCAACAATCTCATCTAAATCCCTCCCCCTGTAGTATGTCTTAAAATTGTTGCTACTTGACTAAGAGCTCGTCTTCTTTGGAAGTGAAGACACAGGTTAACCATCCAAGATTTTCAATACCACTAGTGAAATAATGTGGTTTTCCTTGAATAACAATGATGAGTCAACCTGCGTTGGTGAATAATAACTAGAGATTACTATCCTCACTACTAATTTGAACACTGAATTACAATAAATTTTCCCATCGATTAAAAATTAATCTCTACCTTACATCGTAAATGTGGCCATTAACACCATGAATGGCTATCCTGCAAATTCGATAACCCCTGCGTCGAGTTTATTTTTCAGAAAATTCGCGTTTATCGCTCCAATGGAAGAGTCCAAACGGTTAACGAACACGGGTGCCGTGGCAAAACAATCATTCATTAAAATATTCGCAATTCACTGATTGATGTAAGTAGTTGTGTGTAAGTTGTCGATTCATGAAGTTTATTGATTCTTTACAGTCCTTGAATAAGAAAGGCATCTGATAAATAAGGTTAAAACACGTCCATTACTGAGCTGTCTGGGAGGGTGGCGCGTATCTCTCGCCCCTGTCAAAAAACTTAAACACAACTTTTTAGAACGGTTCCATTACTGAGTTGTCTGGGAGGATGGTAGCCCGCTCTCCGGCCCTTATCAACATCGTTTTAAAAAAAACAGTGTCTCACGTTTTTAATAAAATTTTATTTCAGTTATTGATAGTCTTTACTATGCTCCAAAAGAGGAGCTTGTTCAAGTATTTCCATAGATCATAGAAGAAAAGCTTGTTCAATTATTTCCATACATTATAGAATCATAGGTTCTTCTTAGTGTAGTTTAAATCATAGGTTGTTCTTAGTGTAGTTTAAATGTGAAAATATGAGGAAACTTGTTTTTTAAAGGTTTAGGATTATAGTAAAATTGTTTTTTTTTTTTTTTTATATAGTGAGAAAAATTATTATAATTTACGTTATCAAATTAACAATATGATAATTTATTATGGTTGTTTTATTATTAAATTATATCATTTGGAATTACTCAATAGTGATTATAAAAGGGTAGGCTTTTATTTTTACTAAATGTTTCGGGGTTTTGGTTGGTTTATACCAATTCTTAGCCAAACAAAAAGATTTTTAGAACATACTCCAAGCCTATGTATAAATAGATACACATTTAAAAAATATTCATTCTATTTATATAAATTTTAAAATATAAAATGTTTTATTTAGAAATGTTGTTTTTATAGTGTGGTTATCA